>CAJNDV010032096.1:0-87359 GCA_905221635.1 Symbiodinium sp. CCMP2456 | reverse complement strand
TAGTAGTAGTAGGTGCCCCCCTACCAACTACCTCTCCTAATCACTGTTTAAGAGCACATCCATGTTAATTACTTGGCATTTACAGTCCTTTCGTGATGTCGTATTCCAACACCACCCACCGCTGTTGAGGGATGTTGAGGGGTGGGGGGTGGGGGGGGGCGGGGTCGGGTGCGGTTGGGGGATTGATGACGTACGTTTCAAGATCACTTGCATTTTACTCGGTGCTTACAGTACTTTCGTCATGTTGTAGTCAAAACCAGCGATGATGATGATGATGATGATGATGATGATGTCCGTACTTGTTCGTTGACGACTGCAGCACTTTCACATCAATCCGATAGTGTAGCCTCGGATTCATCACAACATGGCCATGCTATGGCTGCGACTCCTGCAGGACATAGGCCTCCACTTGTCGGACTGAGGGCTGCGAAAGACAGCTCAGCTACCGGTGCGAAGGGTCTTGGTCGTTACTTCCGAAGGAAGATCTGAGGGGCCATCAAACGCTTTAAACATCCTTCTGACGAGTGCACTCTTGTACTGCGTATGGGTACTCTCACTTTTGATTGAGTAAGTAAGCCATCCGAAGGGCATACGTGCCATGTCTTGCAGATCGGCCGGTGCAAAGCACTGTAGGCGCGCGCTGGGCGAGGACTCATTCTCGCCGCGGGGGAAGAAGATGATGAGGATGATGGGTTTAGGCGCCAAGTAGTTGGTAGGCGGGAGGGGGAGGGCGGAGGAGGGGGGCTAGTAGTAGTAGTAGTAGTAGTAGTAGTAGCAGTGGTAGTAGTAGTAGTAGTAGTAGCAGCAGTAGTAGTAGTAGTAGTAGTAGTAGTAGTCGTAGTAGTAGTAGTAGTCGTGGTGGTGGTGGTGGTAGTAGTAGCAGCAGTACTAGTGGTAGTAGGAGTAGCAGAACTAGCAGTGGTGGTAGTAGTAGTCGTCGTCGTGCAGTAACAGTAAGAGTAGCAGGAGCAGTAGCTGTAGCAGCTAGTACGGTGGAGTAGTATTTGTAGTAGCAGTAGTCAGTAGCAGCAGCATTGCAGGAGTATTGTTGATAGTAGCTGTAGTCGTCGTCGTGGTAGTGGTCGTGGTCATTGTTGTGGTTGTGATGGCAGGTGGTGGACGTGGTGTTGCTGGTGGAGTTGGTCGTGGTGGTGGTGGTGGTGCAGTGGTAGCAGTAGCATGAGCAGTAGCCGTAGCCGGCGGTAGCGGCAGCAGCGGTGGCAGCAGTAGCAGTAGCAGTAGCGCCGACTTGAGCACCCGGCAGGCCAAGCTCATGGTCGATCAAGCTGCAGAAGCCGTGATGGCAGCTTTCAAAGATGGGATCTCGCGGCAGTCGGTGCGATTGCCAGGAGCTCGGAAAGGTCGAGGGAACGGATTTGTTGTCACCAGAAAGTCATCTTGCAATCATCGCTTCGTGCTTAGAGCTCAGGAGGTTGGACATGGTCTGCCCACCGAATCGTGTGACGGAATCTGGCATGGAGGCGCTCCTCAATGATGCGCTTCCTATGGCGCAGGCAGGTCCTACATCGAGCACTGTCGCGGCTGCTGCAGTTCTTTTTGGAGAGTTGCGAGAGACGCTTCTATTCGGCTGAGCGGCAAGTTTACATGGTTACATGAGTGAGATGGAAACCTCGCTGCCTGCAGATGAATATATAGCAAGTTTAGAGTAAATTTAGACATGTATGCATGTATGTATGTATGTATGTATGTATGTATGTATGTATGTATGTAGGTATGCGCGCAATGTACTGTATGGTACGGTACTGTGTCATCTGATGTTGTCTGGTTTGGTACGGTAGTCTCATCATGTCTCATCTGTCGGCCGTCTCGGGTCTTGTTTCGAGGCCTTCACGAAGAGTTTGCAGGCGCCAGGAGGGGCGGCTCTGCAGGATGTGTGGCCTGGACTTAAGTCAAAATGGCTGAGCGCGCTTTCCTTGGTGGTTAGGTGGTTGTGTGTTACTGTGTGTTGCGTTACCGGAACTCTCTGCTGACTGATGCTGACTGGAGGCGCATTTCGAGATTCGACGGGGTTGGTACCACCTCCGGCGATGTTGGCACACTCCTGTACCGGCTTACTGAGGATGCCAAACAGGCACCAGCTACAGCTTGGAGCGTAGTCTGCCTTTCCAAGCTCTCGGATGCAAGGGTTCCAGAATTGGGGGTTCGCTGAGAAGGGCAGAAGCGACATCCTTCGGGATACCAGCCACCCAAGAGTAGACGGACGGTCTCTCGTCGGGAGGTGGAGGGGTCCGTCCGAGCAAAGAGCGACAGAGCTGCTTTCGTTCAGGATGCTGCCGTAATTTTCCTGGGCGGCCGCAAATTCGTTCTACAAGATCCTTCCGGCGAGTTTGTCAACGGCATGAAAGATCGTTTGGTGGTGATGCTCAACTCCGAAGATGCTGCAACCAGCTTCAGGCCAAGTCGGGGGAATCAAGCTTTCGGCTCTTTTTGATGATCGTTGGCTTATGTGGGCACCTGGTCCGGCGGCACGCTTCGGAACCGTAGATGTCATCTTGACTGGGGGCCTCTAAGGATCGCAAAACATCGGTGAGAGGAAACGGTACTAGGGACTGGGGAGAGCTCTTGTGTGAGGACAGTTGCAAACTGTTCCACATCATCGTTCCTTCACATCTGCTCGCCCTGAGGATAGAGAACAAGGGCTCCGAAGTCAGTGTGGGCGGCAATTTCGGCAATGATGTGGAAGTCCTGGGGAAGCCGCTGGGTCGAAGCGTGATCTTGTGCTACGGTAGTTGCTGTGTGTTCCTTGGGTGTGTGTGTGTGTCGTGTGTGCTGGGGCTGGGCCAGGTTCTGTGCCGAGTTCCAGGAGGAGACGTACTACATACGGCTCCTGCTTCTTGCACGAACCAGACATGTCGTGGCAGGGACATGGAAACTTCTGCAGCAGAATGTCTCATCGTTTCCACCACACGGACAACTCCCGGCATGGCCAAAGAAGCTGAAACAAATCTCGCTGAGCCAGGCTCTTAAGCGATTGGCCAGTGCTCGTTTTTCGCATCTTGGCTAAACTTTCAGCTCAGTGGACTAGTACTCGGCTCGTACAGCAACACTTAGAGTGAAAGGAAAATGCGCAGGTGGGGGGTGAGGTTCTCAGTGACCGGTAGGTAGCCTTCTTTCTGTGTGAGGTGCCCGACATGTCCTCGTCGGGCAATTCGATCCGGGGCCAGTTTCTTGCTGTGCAGGTGCCTACCCTCACCCCTGGGTGGTTTACCTGGAGGGCCTCGATGGAAACGTGGTAAGGCAACCCTGCCAGAAGCGCTTGCATGACTCCTGCATCCGAAACAGATCTGAAAGCTGTGCTTTCTCACGTGCGCTCTGTCTTTTTGCATCTCCGGTTCGCAGCATCCATTCACGGGAGCTTGTCGTGCTGGTCCAGGTTGATCGAGGGCTCACGCAAGCCGCAGGCAGAAGAGATTGTTGAGGCACCGTGTGGCCGGGGCATCCTAGATGTGGGTCTACCTCACCTCAGTACTGTCTGTAGGAGATCAGCAAGTACGAGACGGAGATGGGGATCACAAATGCAGACAAGATGGCTGCCGCCTGAGGCTGCAGATTCTCAGGCGAAACCTAGCTGCCCTTCAGTGTTGCCACAACGTCGTCTTATTCAACCGAATACTTCCGAGGCAAAGGTCCAGCAGTCCACCGAGTGAGCCCAGCGCGCTTGCTTGCGCAGCGGGAGCGGGAGAAGACCTGCCGCACTCATCTCGGAAACTCGCGTTAATGGTGGAAGCTGCGTGGCTAAGCAGCCATGATCGGCGTTTCTTGCAGGGACCCCTGCCCTATCGTTTTCTCGAAGAAAAGCCTGCGGAAGCCTATCGAAGCTGGCTGCTTCAGCCTTCGGCTGCTTCATTCTTGCTCTCTCGTGTCTTGCCTTGGGACTTGCTTACTTTGGCTCACAGTTTCAGAAGTCCTAGCTGGGACAAGATGAAGCTGCTGGGCTCAATGCATGCATGGTGTTTATGTCGATGTGAAACGCAGTAACAAATCATGAAGCCGGGCCGCTGTAGCACTGCCAGGATAGCTTTTGGACAGAAGATTTGGATTGATCAGTTGATTCGTGGTTAGCTGCGGGAGGATTTGTTTGGGATGCCGTTCGATTGAAAGTCTTGGAGTTCCTGCGGACGTGTGTGACGGCATAAGTGGTGAACGGTGATTGCGGGTTAAATCATGCAAGGTAGTATCTTGGCTTCGTCAAGTCGAGGCAACCTGCCTAAACCCTAAACCCTAAACCCCAAACCCTACGTTCTGTCTGTATCCAATCCACAGCTCGATCTGAAACCTACTCCAAACCCAAAGCCCTAAACTTTAAACCCTAAGCCCTAAGCTAAACCCAACCCTAAACCCTAAACCGGCTTCAGGCCATGGTTTCGCACGTAATTTGGGGGGTGTAGCGGGTCCTCCTCGGGACTGAGTCCGAAAGCCTGTCTCGTACTAGGTAAACGAGAAATGTGCATCCCGAAATCGTGCACAACAGAATCAGGGCGTGTCAGTATACAGGAAGGGACCCGGCATGAATCCAGCACCCACCCCATGTTATCACCCTCTCTCACGCTGACATTGTAGTGCCACATTGGCATAACCTCAGTAAAAGCGCTGTCAAACCTAAGCCCTACAGTACCAGTTCGGACATCCGAGGTCTTGATGGTACAGAATGGCGGTGCCACAGGCAGTGCGGCATATTGCGGCATCTCTCTCCGTTCGGCTGCAAGCTTTGTACGAACCAGGCGCATGTACCGCACTGCCCGCCTCCCGCGTACCCAGCTGCACCACCTGGCTATGAGCAAGCTGTTCCACAAGGGCCTCCAGGTAAGAGCTCCACCATTCTTCTCTACCCATGCTGTTTTCTGTGCTGGCATTAGGCCTGGATGAACCAAGATTACGGATGCCGCAGGACCAGCGAACTCAGGTTCGTAAGCTCCGGCAGTGCTGTTGAGAGGCCACTTAGCCAAGCTATGACAGCATATTGTATTTCTTGTGCAGCGTGAGGACATGCTGAGCCACTTCAGCCAAAGAGTCAATCATGCCACCGGCCATGCTGAATTGCAGGCACCGGCAGCGAGGGTTTAGCATGCAGCCGCAGGTGTACCACATTGTGCCCATGTGATGCAGCTCTTTCCTATGTCGTGTTCTGGGTGAAACCACGTGCGGATTTATCGTTATGCTTTACTCTGCTGCTTCGCTTGCGTTGATTGTGGCTGCTCGCTTCAACACCAATCTCGAGTGCTGTCCTTCTCAGATCATGTCAGCGCATCCAAGTTGTTTCATGCTTGCGTCCGCCTAGCAAGGTGGTCGCAGAGTTGCGGCGCATGGAATCTTTTATGAATGCCCTCGCAGACAAGGCCTGTGAAATGTGTCCTAGGCTTTCCACCTTGCCGCGCGACTCTCATTGCCAGCTGGCTTCGAGGTGAGACGAGTGGAGATGCTTCTGAGCCAGAAGGACAAGGCACATTTGCAGAGCCATGTCGAGCAGAACCTGTCGCGCAATCTGGCAGGCGAAAGGAGGCGAAGGAGTGATGCAGGACAGCTGCCGTAGACAATGATTCGCAACAAGGATTCTCTGTGACCGTCCTTCTGTGTTTGAAACCGGGCCGCAATCCTGCAGTTTCGTCTTGTGCGGCATCGTGCTTCCTAGCTCTGACGAGGTGAGCCCATTCGCTCAACAGACATAGCTGCAGCAGGACAAGTTAGAGAGGCTCCTGATGAAGATGGAGCAGAAGAGAGAGCAGGACGACTGACTTTCTTTTTCCACATCCAACAGCATAGGCCACTCCGATCCAGGAGTTGCAGACGATCAAGGTGGGCGTGGCAGAGGGCGGGAAGGGGATGGGGCGTGGACGCGACCTTCTTGAGTGTTACATGTAAAGTCTCTGATTGCGATGTGATGTGCCTTGACAGCGGGATCTGCACCACACCATCATCGTCCACAACCACAACGCCGATCTCATGGCAGATCACAAGGCTCGGTTCCGTGGACTTGGTAGGTTCCCCAACTCATTCGTGGATCTTGAAAAAGTGTCGGCTTCTGATCATTTCTGCACGATTGTATGGGACATCTAGCACCATGATCGCTTGCTGGCCAAACTCCAAAGCTTCCTGGAGGCTGCAATCGCCACAATTCATGCTGCCATCGAGGCCTAGCATTTTCTACTCTGTGCTGTGCTGACAGTATTTCTAAGGCTGTACAAGTCAAGACTCCCGTGGGTACATGCCTGTCACTCCGCCAGGAGCCGCAGGAGGACCCGCAAACGTCACCAAACCAATCCTGTGCGCAGGGTTCAGGAGAGGTTTTTAAGTAGAATTAAAAAATCTCTTATAGGACAAGCCCTCACCGGCGCAAGTGCCGAGTGCTCAGATCGCGAGATTTCCGATTGAGCCTTGAGCCAGTTCAATGGTAGCTTACTTGTTTGCACATGAACAGAAGGAATCGTTGTCGTAGTCTGAGTGGTATACTCAGTAGCGATAACCACGGAGCGGAGAAGTACTGTAGCAGGTTGACTTGAAAGGCTGCCCAGCTCTCTGGCTGCGCCGGGATCAAGCCATGGCATGTTCATTGCAGAAGCAGCCAAACAAGCACGGGGCATACTAACTTCAGTGTTCACTCGAGGTTTTGACTACAACCGTTTTTGTGAAACTTGTACGATGGCAACTCTTCGAGCTCGCAGCCATTAGCAGCAGACGCCAGCAAAGTCACAAGTGCCCCTACCCAACTCAGAGGAATGAACCTCGCGAATCGCCCCGTGCAGCAATGGAAGAGAAGCCAAGCGTTCCACCCCATCAACCCAAGGCGAAGGCAGCTGTCCGGCAAACTCGGAGATTCTGGAACAGCTTGAAGCAGCCATGACTGCCTGTCCGACAGGCTCGGCACCGTGCAGCAAGCCCGGCGCCAAAGGTTAAAAGTTCTGCCAAGCCGACGGAAACAACGGGAAGGGGATGTGTGGAGGCCATGCGTAGGAAAGTCCGCAAGTCATGCGCAGAGTTTTCACTTTCGTGTTGGGAATATTGGGAATGACAATGCTGTGAAGAACACCTGGGGCGGTTGGCAGCACTGCAGGCGCATAGAATGCTCGATAACAGCAGACGCGCTCACAAGACTGAGTTCCTGAGATCGAGGGATCAGCACACCATCATGATTGCCAGTGTTGTTGCGAATGATTTGCAATGATAGCTGTCACTTTTGCTTTTTTGTTGAGGTCCTGCTGCTTGTTATCAGTATCGCATCACTTGCCTGATTGATTTTGCAAGGCTCCAGTGCAGAGCTCCCGAGATTGGCTGCGCGAGACGCTTGCGATGCTTGGGTGGATGCCTGGCTCCAGCAATCGACCAGATGTACGCGCGGCAGTGCTTTCTCTTACTCAGGATACTGCTTTTGGTGATCACCCAGCTCTTGATGATTATATTTGCGAAAAGGCGGGCTTCAAGGTTTGAGTTGCGACTCTGTGTTGGGACGATTCTGCATCTGCCGTCAGGTGCACAAGCCATGCGCCCCTTCCGCTGTTGCTCTGCCTAGCCCAGTTTGCAATCTCGGTGATACTGTCATCATCGGTCTGAACCTTGGTGGTACGGAAAGCCCGCAGAACTGCCGATCTTAGCAGTGGCATTGCATGATCTCGAGTTCAATCGTCTCTAAGCCCAAGCAGCTCTCTATCGGAGATTTCCCGATACAGACCTCTCGCTCTCTATCCATCTCTCTCTCTCTCTACGATCTTCCAGACAACTCCAACAGGTGCAATGCTGCATCTGTGAAAAATATGAAAAAGGCCATGCATTGCAAGTATTGCGGTTGGGGGATGCTGGTGTCTAGGCAATTGCACCGCGTCGCTGCGATGCTGTGCGTAGCCGTCAGAATCCAGCATGGGGTTCTCGTGGTTCGGTTCGAACCGAACCGGTTGGAATTCGTTTAGTGGCTCATGCGGTCCGCCTCGCAGTTCGTCGCTGTTCGTCGCGGTTCGCAGCCTGTTTGGTACCGATTTTCCTACTTTTCCGCATCCTCTGCACCCGGACTTGACCCGAGTCTCTGATCCCTTCAGGTCCCAAAGCTCAAGAGGCCCAGGTTTCACGACGGTTTGTGATGTCACGAAGAGCAAAAGTGGAGTGTTTTTGTGACTTGACCCTAGATGGTGCTTTTTTGGTTAGCTCTCGAACTGATCCCTGTTTCAGCACGCCCGCCATTTGGCCAAGGCCTCCAAAGCCGCGAGTGAGGGTGCACCACGGCTTTTGGCACCGCGGGCTGTGCTGCCAGACATTTTGCCACTGAGTGCTGTGCTGCTCGGCTTTTCCGCAGAGCCTGTAGCCTTTATTTAAGTGATGTCAGCTTCGAACGACATTGACTTGGCATTGCAGGTTCTTCTGCTTGGGCTAGCTGTCTAGACATGTTTTGCCTAGCTGGGTTTCTCGCGGATGAGATCATACTTTACTCTTCTCGATAATCGGCCCGCGTTGACTCGAAGTGCACAACTCAGGTGGACAGGAGGCTTCGTGATGTTCAACGCAGCAGCCCTGTACATGAGTCCGGGCATGGTCAACGTCATTCGACGCCCGCTTGCAAGCATCTCGCAGATCTAAACCTGCATGTGGAAGTGATTTCTTTTCTGATCTGGATGTGCAATTTGGGCACCAAGTGCTGGGCGATTCTATCTGCACGTCGCGAAGGTTGCATGGAGCCCGTCGCTACCGTCTGCGTGGGAGCTGGCTTGGGGCAGCGGTTTTCGTGGCAGGTGCTAGCCACACTTGTGCCCATATGCGGCGGAGTGACTGGCCTGCGTCAGACAGAAGTTCGACCCAGGTGTGACGTGATGCTTCAGATGGGCTTCTTCTGATTAAACCGGCTCTTGCATCGAGCTTGTAGCAGGGTGGGCAGTAAGTCATCAGAGCATTTGGGCAATCTCTGGCAAAGCGTTTGCTGCAGAACTCTCTGCACAGTGCTGCCGCTGGTGTTCGGGTGGTGTTGATGGTAGCAATAACACTAGTCACAAGTCATGGGGACTATTTTCGTCCGGCTACTCATTCAAATGCTCAAGCAGTACCTTTCAGCGATATATGCTGCGGCCAGCAATACTCATTAATCTAGCGGCTGCTAGTATCGACGGTCTTTGGTGTCGCACCTATCCTTGAGACAAGGTTGCCATGGCATCACTGACCTCCGGAGGCCTTTCTACCACCGGCATTTGCCTTGCCATGATTTCAAACGTGGCATTCTGCTGTTGCTCGGCTAGTCCAGCAAAGTGGGTCCCGACAACTGGAGGGCAAAGGTTTAGGTTTCTGTTCCTGGTGGACTTCTCGAGTTCGATCATTGGCGCAAATCAAGGTGCACAGTAGGAGCAGGAGGATTTCGTCGAAACTGCTACAGCCGGGCGAGTCTGTTCTGTGTCGGGTGCATCGCTGTCTTACACATTCGAAGTCGAAACATGCATGCACTACTGACCCTCGACGATGCCAATGCTTGAGTAGGATAGGTGCACGCAAATTGAGGCCGGTCCTTCTGCTTGCAGCGGCTTCGACGCAACCCGCAGAACAAGCTCTTTGGTGAACAGTTGCAGATGTGTTCACGTGAACAGAAATACTCTTATGAACGAGAGCTCGGGTAGTCAGGCTTGATGATTTGGCTGTTTTCTTCAACGTCCAGGGCCCGGTGAGTGCAGAGCTCGAGCTCGAAAGCCTTCTCGCGAACCGCTGCCACACATTTCCGACAGGTCAGCTGGACAGCAACTTTGGCCTTACCTCTTCTGCAGATTCCTCTGGAGGGTTCCCAGGTGCATTTTTGCTCCGGGACAGATAGGACTAATTGGATAGGATATGATAGGATCTAATCTAGTGCTTCTGATTTCCCTCGTGCCATGGACAGGTGCTTCCGACGCTGCCGCTCGGCTGGCGCCGGGGTTCCGTAGCATACAGAGGATTGAGAGGACTGGAAGGCTTCTGACTGCTGCAGCTGAAGCGTGATCGGGCAGACCCTCTCAGGCAGGGCTTGGCTACGGACCAGTTGTGGATCTTCGCAGCGGCTTCTCGGAGCAAGTCCGGTCTGGGGTCCATGGATGGCAACTTGAGGGGCAAATCCTTCCTTGCACTAATTGCCAGTCTGTTTGTGTGCGCACATAGCAAAACATCTATGTATGCATGCATACATGTATAAAGATAAAGATATGTATGTATATGTGTATGTATGTTTGTATGTATGTATGTATGTATGTATGTATGTATGTATGTATGTACGTAGGTATGTATGTACGTATGCATGCGTACGTTGCATACATCAATACATACATTACATACTTCAATAACTGCGCACCCCCATACCCACGCACCTTCGCATCTCCGTAAAAAAGTTTATACGCACATGCATACATGCATACATGCTTACATGCATACATGCTTACATGCATACATACATACATACATACATACATACATATATACATACATACAGGCATAACATACCATGCGCATCGCACCCTGCCATAGCCTACCCATACCGCACTGTGCCCGTGCCGTACCATACCGTATCATACCATACATATGGAAGTGTGTACTTGTTTTTGTACTGTGCACGTGCTGACTGGACAATCGAGAGGCGTTGCAATCTACAGGGTCCGAGCTGGCTGTAACAGCAGTTGATGCGTCGTTGTTTCCTCTTCGCCTAAAGTTCCCTTGCCTTGTAAAGGTGTGAGAACCTTTGTTGGCAACAGCTCTAAGGATATGCTTGCGAGCAGCACGTTCTTCTTCTTGTACCAGAGCCTTGGATGGGGAGTTTCAATTCGCGGATTGCGAGACGCAAAGAAGCCAGACAAGAAACAACTAGAAAGGTCATCTGCTGAGATGTTGCTCAGGTTTGTCCAGTTGCTTGTGATGACCCAGCTCAGCCCGCTGGTGGCCTGCATCAGAATCGGCACCCGACATCAGTACTCAGTAGCTGACGTCGAGAGGCATCTTCTGTTAGGTCCTTCGGCACACGCGGGAATTGTTATTGTGATGTGGGTTTCTCCATCCGTTCCACACTCCCTAGGTCCTAGGTATAGTTTGCCAGGGAGCATTGAAGTGCAGCAGGCCTTCTCCGTGTTGACGCCCGTCGTGAAGGCCAGATGACTTCTTAAGTTGATGGAATTGCCGACGGCGGTGTGTTCGCAGGCCTTGATGATTGTGGTGCTGACCGCTTATTACGGAGATGAGATGAGCCTGCTGAAGGCCTGCTGCTGTATTCTGCCATGAAGTTGTCCGGGAGTGTGTGGGGATGCCAACATGCTCAATAAGTGCAGCGTGAAGGGAACCTGTGCCAGCACTGCTAGAACTGGCGTCGGTTGTACCAGGCACTGGGCTGCGTCCTGTCCGTGGGCGGTGGCTACCTGTTCACGCTTGCAAAGAGCAGCAGTGAACGGAGCACGGCTGTCCGCAAGAAGACATCCTGAACTCAGTTGTCCACTGGATGTAATTCTGATTGCACTTGCCAGGGTCCAACGAACCGACCACTCCTCAAAGACAGGAGACCGCTTCTGGAAGGGCAACAGACCCGTTTGCCGAAGCCCAAAGAGGTTTCGGCTCCTGGGCGCCGGCTCGGAGCATTCGGAGGAAAGGCACTGCCCGCGAATCCAGGATCCCTCTTGCCCCGAAGTCATCCTTCGAACTGCAATGGTTTGAAGACGCTTCGTTTAGTGAGTTGTTTCTCGCCCGTACGAAAGGGTCGGGGGTCTGCTGCAGTAACAGATCAGTAGCTTTACCTATTGTTACAAGAGCCCTGAGGCACGCGAAGCAGATGTACGAGCATCTTGCGCAGATTGCTGCGACGCTGGAGGAGTCTGCCCAACAGGACAGGAGAGTGGCACAGGCTTCGTGCACCACAACTCAGCTGCTACCCGCAAGCGCATGCAAGCACCAGCATGCCACGCTAAGTCTTCATCAACTAGATCACTATCACGTGGCAGAGTTGTCTGAGGACATCGATGTGAACGATCTCCTTGAACGTGGCGAGGTTCTTCAGAACAGCGAACCGCGTATCCTGCCAGTGCCACTCACCTCAGGGACTCCTGCAGCGTGTGGGTAAAACTCTGGCCGCATCCGCCTCTATGTATCACCATCCGCGAGCACCTGAGCGGCCGAGACGGGAGTGTAGGTCCCTAGCGATGAATGCTTTCTGTACCTGACAGTGACTGAAGCTCCTAAGGCCAAGCATGCCACCAGGACATTTTGCCGCCTCGCCTGTTGTCGAAAGCCTTTCAAAACTGCCTCGTGAGGAGCTGTGCCTGGAAGCGCCATGCCGCCCTATGGATCTCCAGAAGCTTACCTAGGCCTCCCGACCGACATAGAAAAGACATTTGTGGCAATTTTCTTGGGAGAGGGCCCCCCGAGATGATGCACTATAACGCTCATCAGTACTACGGTCGGTGCCCCGAAGCAAGCACATCTGCTCGAGCGAGTGCGGGAATGGTTGCTACGGCAGTCGTCACTGAGGTCCCCATCCGCACTTCTCCCCGCCGATGCAGTATCCACCCCACCACTTGATGATACGCTGACCAGGCATCATCGTTTGTGGCAGTCGTGCTTGTGCGGTGTGGCAACATCAGGAGTTCCAGATGTCTCGAACTGCGAATGTCTTGCTCGTGCACCGTCCCAGTCGCAGGTAAACGCTCACGCCACAAGTGCTTCTGAGCATGTTTCGAGGCAGATCCCCCCTCAACAATGGAACAGAGGCTCACGATGCAAGCCTGGCAGTGGCTGTTCCCCGTAGATCGTGGCAGTTTCACTCGTTATCTTAGCTTTGGAGTAGCTCGGTTCACCATAGCCTGAGTCCATTCCTTCGGAGCAGGCAGCCAAGTTCTCGAGCCATATTATTAGAGAATCAAAGCCGGAAGGCTAATGTGACTGCGCCTGCGAACAAGGGAGGGAAGGTGTCCCTCTGGCGCTTAAGCGCCGGAAGCACTTGGTGAGGGTGCTCCTTTCAGATTTTCTGGTCCTGGTAATCGCACCCCGGACAGATGTGCACTCGTAGCATTAGGCTCACGCAGAAGTGTGTACTTGAGGTAGGCGAAAACAGGCTGAAAGAGACACTCCTGCCCTGCCCGCAACCAGCAGCACGGTGGTGGGGATGCACTCTATGTGATTCTGAGATTGCATGACACCAGGAAGCTTCCGCAGGCTTCCAAGTTCTCCTTGAATCGGGTAGTGTCCTGCAGCCGTGTCGGCTCTTTGCTGCTTTTGAAGGCATGCACGCGGCCACTTCAACTCAAACCATACTAGCACAGTCCAAACCCGGGCAGATTGCAGGAGCTTTGTCTACGAAGGGCTCAGACGCAAGCTTAAACGGATAATGAACAAGCTCTCACCACCGTGCGGAAAATTAAAAAGCGTTTGAAGACCTTCAGCGGGTCTTCACCTTTGAAGCCTGGGGCATAGAAGCCCTCTGAAGGACTTGATTTTGACTAGTCCAATGTGTCGTGCCGTGAGGTGCCATGAGGCCTTTCTTCAAGCCCGACAGCCTCTCGCTCGGCCGACTTCCAGAGAACTTGTGGGTTCGATGCGGAGATGTGGGAGCGAGGCTGCAGCGTCGATGGCCTTGCGGGAAACCCGTTGTCCAGAGCCTTCGACTCTCTCACGGGAGTCCCGTCCTCGGCGACCGCAGTCGTCCCAGGCGCATTGAATGGCTGCCCATAGCTTGCATGCTGCTGCCAAGGACCAGCACCATGCGCAGCAAATGCGAGAAGGCTACATGTCCGGCGGGATGAGGCATGCGTGAAGCTGCAAGTGGTGTCGCCTGATGTCATCTGCATTCGTTGGGTGAGGCCGCCGTGCAGAGCTCAGCTTCTGCCATCCGCGCCGCTGCACGGCTAGCTTCGCCGCTGGCAGGCTTGGCGGCCTTGGAGGGCAGATGATGGATCCGATGATGGGCCGAAATGCCACGAACTCCAGCTGTCAGTGGCCCAGAAAAGGGTGAGACGGCGGAAGTCTCAGGAGCTAGAAGATGCCTGGCAAGCTGGGCCTGGAATGCGTGGGAACCACCGGCCTGCTTGTGGCGCCAGCCCCCCTTGCCGGGCTTCTGGTCAGATGCCAGGCCAAGAATGGGACCAGGTCCTGGTCCGACCATGCCTGGAACCCGAACACCATCACTGTCACTTTTTCGACTTTTTCGCTAGATCACTGCGCAAGGTCCGAGCAGTTCATGCAGCACATGGCGAGCCCTGGTGCGATGGGTGCAGAGCCGGGGGCCCTGAAGAACAAAAAACTACTACTACTACTACTACTACTACTACTACTACTACCAGTACTACCAGTACTACCACTACTACCACTGCTGTCCTCCAATTTCTATTCCTCCTATTGCCATTCCTCTTCCGACAAAAGTGCTCTTCAAGGCCCGGGCTCTTCGACAAGCCGACTTTTCGGAAAGCAGACACGTGGCCCCGAGCTCAGAGGGTGCCAGCATCCACTGCGACCAGAGGCAGAAGGATACTCTAAGTCTCTGCAGAAATGTAGTTATAGCATGTACTGTACGCAGATCTTAGTTTTTCTTCCTGGCCATGACATTTGCAGTGAGGGCTTATGCGACAGAGGCTAATGTTAGTTTGAAAATCTAAGGGGCACACGTCAAACAAACAGAATCGACAGGCGCTAGGAGCCACATAAGACAAATGCGCATGGACAAACGGAGGCGGACCAACAGAATAGACAAAACAGTTCTTAGACCAAAAACTTGAAAACAGGAAACGTAGAGGACCCACTCGAACAAAGCAAAGCTTTGCAAAAGAGAGAAATAAACGACGAGAAGCACGCACAACGTGAAACAAGTCTCAGAGCAGAAGTGTAGCCGGGCATTTGTGCTCTCACTGCTGTAAAGATGTTGTTTTGAGTATGTTAATGTTGACCAGAAAGGAAACAGCGCTCAATAACAGGTCTTCTGCATGGTCTTCCGCTGGCGCGGCCTCAATGTAAGATTCAGTTACTGTATAATTTTGCTTCCTTCATGGCTTTGGGCTTTTTCGCGCACAGACCGACTTTAGGAGCCCATGGTCTTCTGTGCGAGCCACATTTGGCGTGTGTTCCATTCTTCCAACTAAGACCTGTCCGGATCAAGTGTACACTACAGACTCGACGATGCCATGTTTCCTCCTGCTCGGACAGAAACTTGGACCATATTGGACCCCAAGACCCGAGCGATTCGAACGCTGGGACGTTTTGATCAAGAGCGAGTGTAGCTGGCCACCCGCTTGGTACGATCAGGGCTTCAGCTTCTGAAGAGTTGGAGACCGTTCTGGAAGCCGACGAGGAGCAGAGCACAAGTAAGAGGGTGACGAGACAGAGCAAGGAGTAATCTAAATTTTCCAACATCATGATCATCGTGTATGCAGAGCAGAACCCAGAGAGAGTTACGTCTGCACAGCTGACGTTACTGCCCCCGCACAGACAGGCAGGTGCATCGGCTAATGGCGTAGAGTTCTCGAAACCGCGCCGCAGTTGGCAGGAAAGACTCCAGCCTTTGGCCTCAAACCCTCAAGTTGCGCAGCGCTCCGCAAGCCCGCGTGAACCGAAACCGCCAGAAGAAAGCGTGCAGCATAGGCGTTCTTCTGGGCCCCCCTTTAGACCTGTTTTGCTTCGTGCTTTTCGGTGCGGCATGATCGGGTTTTGGTGGTTAGCGCCTGCATGAAGTTTCGGGTTTAGGGAGTTTAGGGTCTTGAGTTGACAGTCCTCAGGCCCTTAGCCTGCCTCTCTTCGTCCAGAAGCGGCAGCCCTAACTACTTGGACGCCCGAAGCCAGAAGAACCTCAGACCCCGGAGAATTGGCAGCGAATATCGGGCTGCCAAGCTGACAGTGACTTCCCAAGTCGATCTCTGCAAAGTCCTGTCCGTATGTTACTGTAGCTGTAACTTTGATGTAGCATCATCCAAGTGTTCTTAGCTGATCGAAGTCTTGTGCCACGTCATATGACAAGATGTGTCTGAGTCAAAAGCCAAGATGTCTGGCGCTCCCATGTTCGGCTCAGGCACGGCGGTGGGCCAGTGCATGCAGGCGCTTGGTGAGCCAACGGGTTAGACAGGCATTAACCTTCGAGTTCTGGGCTATGGGAATATGAGGGCTTTCAGGACTGGGGGCTTGAGGCGTGAGGTCTCAGAGTCTCAAAGGGCTCCGAGCCACGGTGCTGTCATCTCTCCTTGAAGCAGGGCCCAACCCATGGGCGCAGGAGTTTGCTGCGGGACCTGCCGGAACCTATAGCAACAACGCCCATGGGAACGCAAAAATGCCGAGCACCGAGGCCATGGCTGGGCCAATGATGAGTCCAAATGCCGAGTACTCATCGAATGCCCGAGCACGTCATTCACACGAGCCTCTGCTCGTGCCAGGCACCTCTGGATCTCGAGAATGCCTGGCAAGCTGGGCTGAGTAGCTCAGAAGAGGGTCGAGGGGAAGGTTCCTGGCCCCCAAGGCTTTACTTCTGACCTCAGGCCTGCGCAGAATCCCGCGGCGCTGCATCCTGCGCCGCGGCCCTGCAACTCGCGGCATGTCTCGGAACTCAGCAGAGCTCCCCATGGGGACCTTGGAGCTGCACCGAGGTCCATGGACGGCGCCTGGAAGCAGGCCAGCGCACATCAAACTCACTGCCGGCAGGAGGGATGTCATACTACCGTTGTGACACTTCAAGGGTCCATATCGACTTCAGCGGCACGGGAATGGGAGGGAAAGTTTCAGTTGCACCCGGTCATACTCCCAGGCACAGGCCGGACCTGCAGGCTCGCTGTGTGTTTGGAAGCCTGCAGAGTGCTCAGTAGCCCAAATCAAAAGTCCACAGGTGCTGCGATGCGCCTTGGCGGCCTCAGTATCGCTTCTTGGCTTTTCGATGTGCAACTCTGAGCTGAGGTCCAGCACCGGCCCAATGGGCCCCATGATGGGTCCGATGATGGGCATGGGCATGAGCATGGGACCCATGATGGGCATGGGCATGGGCATGGGCCCCATGCTTCGGGTGGAGCGCTGAGTTGCCGAGACAAGCGCAGCTCGTGAGCTTGAGCTTGAGATCTTGGTGGACCAAGGGGCCGCAAACCGGCCCCTTGATGCCGGCGCCAGCTATGGCAGCTGCAGCACCTGCGCCTGCAGTGACTGCAGATGTTGCTGCCAAGCAGGCCGCATGGGAAACGAGAGAAAAGCATGGAATATCAGGGTAAGATTGGGGTCGTTCCAGGCTGCACCGATCGAGACAATCACAGAAGAGGCACCGCAGGCAGGCAAGTTGCAACTCGTGGAAGTGATTGGGGGTAGAGCCTTGGACAAATCGACGCCGTCTCTGAAGATCTCCCAACGAGAGAGGGCTTAGTGCATTGCTTGCGACACCCGGAGACCGCGGAGGTTGAAGAAGCGGACCTTGGGCAAGCTGCCCAAATGGTGGACATGTCCCTGGCCTCAGCTTGTTGCAGCACGTCGAGTTCTCACGAGATTCTGTGGACAGGCTCAGAAACAGTGGGAACACCAAGCTCGCCAACTCCAAATTCGTGAACTTCATTGACTTGGTCAGCAAGGTTCAGCAGCTGCCAGCTGTGAGCTTGTCTTTGTTCTGCCGGCCCGACAGGGGGATCTCCAGTTCAAAGAGAACACCGTCATTGACAGAGAGGGAAACCAAGTAGTCGGTGCCTCATGTGCAACGGATCGTCATCTGTCGAAAAGGTTAAAATGGGAACAGCAAGCAGGTTTGATGCCCGAGCTGCTTAGAAGGAGCCTTGCTGGTAAATCCAGGACTGGGAGGCGTTGTACGACACTGACCTGGCCACTGCATCGTCCACTGACAGAGCTCAGATGGTACGCTCGGCTTTTTGCGCGATCTGTGCCGTGGGGTGGCAGCGAGCTGTCCTCAGCTGCAGGAGACAATGTGGAAAGCTTCAGCCGACGGGTCAGGCAAATACTAGCAATACTGTCTTTTCCAGACACATGCTGCCATGAGAGCGTGTTTCAGCCACGGTGGTCGATTGCTTAGGTATGGAGGCTGTGCTGAACAGGGCCGGCATGAACCATCCACTAGGGATGGAGGACTTCGAGGGAGATCTTAACTTCGGAATGGCCAATCGAGAGGCTCTGCAGGACGGATGCTGCCCGAAGCACAGTTCACATGGGTCGAGCGTCTTCATCTCTTCTCCCTCAGGAGATGCTCGGCAGCCGAGAGGAGGATTGCGCATGACAAACCGTCTGATGCCTTGGCTCTCTGACAGCCTGGCAGGCAGATGCTGCTCTTGAGCAGATGCTACGAGGTGGAAGAGAAGCCAATGCCTGCCTTTGCAGCAAGCAGCAGCATGAAACGGCATCAAGCCGCGGTGCAGGCTTTGATAATTTCGATCCCATGACCATGGATCTCGCCTGACACTCACAGTGCAGTGTCCCACCTTCCAAGAAGGCAGTCCGTAGCGAATGCTCGGCTGCTTCAGGGTGCCATCCAAAGGGCGAAGGAGTACCAGTTTGCAGAAGAGAACCCCTTCAGTTCCTAGGCTTTCAAATTAAAGCAGAGGAAAGACCACTGCAGATAGGTTGATGCAGCCTCAGCCACATACCAATGGCATGATACTGTCGAGCTAATGGGAGGTGAAATCACGGACCCCCTTGCGGAGGCCATCAGGCTCATCAGAGAAGGTGCCCAGTGGAGCATGTGATATGTGTTCAGTGCAGAGACGAGCTTGGCTCACTGGATCTACCTCCAGAGCTGCCCCTGCCTCCACGTTGCAGTGAAGTGCGGTTTCTTTGCCAGTCGCTGTCCTCACTTCGGCCGCTCTTGTCCTGACATGGCTCGTCCGAAGACTTCGCGCATTACGATGGTTCTCCCACACACGCCGAAGATCCACCGAATCTCCCTCCTGGTAGCAAGAAGAGTCGCAGTTATGACGCTCGGACGTCTGCTGAGATTGTATGGTTTAGTCGGATTCAATGAGCCCACTCCCCCTCAGCCACCTTCACTGGACCATCACCCAGGCACCGCCTCTCTTAGTTGGTGGTTTGTGCCGAAATTTGAAGTTGGAGCCGGATTCAACCAGGCCCCTCCCACCCACCGCTTCTCCCCACCGCGCGACTTGTGTTTTGTCGAGATTTGCTCTGCCACCCTCACCTGTCCTTGGAGGGAATGGTTTGCCAGACTCAGACACACACACACACACATGTACCTGCACACTTCGGCGTATAAGACTATGTCGAACATGTGTTTGCATGTGACTGATATGTGCATGCGTACGTCCATCAGTGCATGTGTGCACGTGCGTGTGTACTCGTACACTCGTACGTGTGTACATATGTTATGTACGTATGTATGTACGTATGTATGTATGTATGTATGTATGTATGTACACATGTATGTATGTACGCACGTATGTACAGGACGAGCGGAAATGTATGCCCGTGCACGAAGATTAACATGCGAGGGCCAGTACACCACGCAACCCCGCCCTCCATTAAGGTGGGAGGTTCGAGTCAGATCATGCAAAACCTCTGGTGCGAAGACTGCATCTGCCTTCGACAGAGCTGACCAGCCTGATGACTGCATGGGTTGAACCCTACTTCGGCTTCGAACAGCAGTCCTAGGCCCAAAATCCTTCCAGTGCCTCAATATTGCATGTCAATGCAGTCCGAAGATTTCTGTGCTTGGCAGGGCGCGACCGTGAGGCACTTCTTTGTCTGGAGTCCGAGGCCGCTGCCAAGGCTCATTCCTCCCTGATGCGTTGTCAAGCATAGCAGGTCCAGCGAAACCCGGAAAGCTCAGAAGGCTGGAGGATGCCGCGCCCTTGTGTGCTAAGGCTGCTAAGGCTAGGTAGACGTAGACCGTGCACCCGATTTCGTGGTCCGTCACTCAGGCTTGGTCAGCTCTACGCACAGCTTGACCAAGACGTAGAGGCTGTCCAGCTGTCTCCACGGTGTTTGCTCATCATGTGGCGGGGGTGTGCTGCCTGAAGATATTTCAGACGAAGCTGAGGCAATTCAATGTCTGAGGAAAGGTCACGAGGCGGCCCGTGCGTTTTCACGACTTTTCGACATTCGCACGCTGCTTCTCCGACCGTGCCGCACGTGTGAAGCGCAGCATTGTCGCACAGGTTGATCCCTACAACTTGGATAGCTTGCTTGCCTTGGGCCTGCACCTCGGTGTCGCAGGGAAGGACACAAGGACTTCCGGAACTTTAGGCGACTGCCGAGATGTCAATCGCGAGGTGTCAGCTGCACGAACGAGCTGGATCAGCTGCAAGCGCTGCAGAACCCTGAGCATCCCTGTTCTCCTCTTGCGTCGTATTGCACTTGCTGAGGAGCAATAACTCCTCCTCCTCCTCCTCCTCCTGCAAGCTAGCGTTTTTCCCACCACCCACAACTCCAGGAAGGGAGAGCCTTCCGTTCCGATGGGGGCCGATGTTGACAACCCAAGTCCTGCAAAGAACGCGCTACGTTCAATCAAAATTGATTACAAGCGCTGAGTACTCGATCTGGAGCAAGATTCACTGGAGGTCGGAAGACACCAGCTGACTGTGGGAAGTTCCACTCCTCACAGTTTCACAATAGAGATGGCTCTGATTGCCAGTGTGATCCATTATCAATGTGTTCAGACGAGCAACGGCAGGCTTGAATGCTTCGTAGGATGAGAAGTCTACATGGAAGTTCACTGTAAGATGCTTGCAGACGGGGCAGACAGAACTATCGGCTTGTTGGCTGTTCCCTCCGGGGATCCTCCATCCAGATGAGGCGCTACTTGCGGACGTGGCTCGAAAACCACGAGGATCACCAGGCACGGTTTGCCATGCGGGTACATCAAGCGATGACGTTGCAAGCCACCCGAGGCCCTCGTAGAGGGAATTGAAGTTCCTCCGGATTTCGAGTACGACGCGTGGCGCCGCAGCTTCAGCTTGGCTGCGGCAGTCCCACCGACGGGGACTAGACTAGGTGGCATTTGACCGTTAGCGTCTCTGGGTTGATTCACCAGTCTGTGTATGCTGTCTGTATAGTGTATACAATGCATCATCCACTTCATCGTAATATCCGATGGCACACGAGCTCGTGCAGAGTGTTCGTCTTGGCTTCGCCATTGTCATGATGCGCTCGACTATGCACTCGTGTTGCACACCAACGAACGGCAAAGACTCACAAAGTAGGATGCAGCGTTGGGACGACGATGCGGAGCCAAGTGGCGCTAAAATGCATTGCTTCGCAGCTTGCAAGGCTAGCAAGCCATGTTGGCCCACTAGTGTCCTGGGCCGTGTTTTGCATGTGGAGACATGTGGAATCTTAAGCCTTGCAACGTTGACAGTGTTTGAAACCGATCTGTGAGGCTTGGACTGCATGTGCGGTTCGGATGTAGGTTGTTGCAAATTGCAAATTAGTTATGCTTCGTGGATCATCATGGATCTATTGTTTCTGAAGTTTACGACATGTGGGGAGTGTCTGACGCCAGATTCGTGAAGGTCGGATGTTGTGGGGTCAAGATGTAGAGACTTGCAAGCCTATCGGGTGGGGTGGATCATTATTCTCGGTGAATAATATGTCGTTCTATGGTTCTGAGATTTGCAACATGTGGGGCAGGGAACCTTGGGAGCTTGTTAGTTTGCGGGCCAGATCCGGCCAGATGTGTCAAGTTTGGATCTTGTGCAGGCTTGCGCTTCGAAGCAAGCTGTCTGGTCAGTTTAAAACGCAATGTCGTATGTAGCTTTTGTCACGACTGTGTTGCCGTCTGCTTCCACACCTCCGACATTCTGCAATGTTATAATTTATGTTACAAGTATCTGCTTGCATCATACTTTCTCTGGGATTAGGGCAATTTCTGCGCCTAAATTCTGTCTGTATACACATGTTGCGGCATGCTCTGCCTTGTTTGGATATGGTTGTCCTATGTTGTATCAAAGATGCAACTGAGTTTTTGAGGCGGGCACAGCATGCATACACACAGGAAGCAAAAACACATTTATACACACATTCGCACCCTACTTGTGTTTGTGGTATCTTCTGCATATACATATGCATGCTCGTGCATATAGGCGTGTTTATTTATTAGTGGTTAGGCAGTTTCATGCCTGGTTGTGCATGTATATGTTCACATGCGTGCACATGCCAGCAGGTCCTTGCATTGCACCTGAGGCCGCCAAGTCACCGAACTCTTTCAGCGGGCTGCAGAGGCTTGAGCAACTATGGACCAGTGTCTGCCCCGTGATATTGCACTACGATGTTCAGGCTCACCCTCACGATGCCGACGTCTTCGTAGCATTGGGTGTCATGGAGAATATCAACAGAGACTGGGCCACAAGAGTTTCAGACTTGTCGAGTTAGTCAAAGCCAAACGAACGAAGTGGACAGCTGCGAAACGAAACAGCTCAAGGAGACTTCGAAGCGGCTGTTCAGGCGAGAGGTTTGTAGACGAGCCAGTTGTTCTCAGCTGTCTTCGACACGCTAGGCACTTGCCACTGCATGTCGGCTGAGACCGAGCGATCCTACTGCAACTGCCCCAAGGATTCAGGGCAAAGTGGATGCACGATCTCAAAGGGTTTTGCAAGATTTTCATGCAGAGCTATGAGCAGAGGTTTGGAACAAGCTCGGTGCCACTTTGGCAAACTCTGGCAAGAGTGAGGCGGCCGTTGCCGGGACCTTTCCACTGTTGTGAGGTTTGGACATGCCCCGTGCTACCCACAGCCTAGGTGGCTTACCATCAAGGGCTGGAGCTGAAGCCCAACTATGCTCGAAGTTGGCTCGACTCTTGTACAGTGCTTCGTGCGAATGTGTTTCTTCTTCATTGAAGATTCGAGGTCGAACATGGCCATCGCGCATGCCAATTTAGGCCTGTTTTGCTGACGGCCGTAACTCTTTCATCATGCCGAGCTACAGCCCAGGGAAGCACAAGGATGCAGCGCGTTTGTACCTGCAAGGGTCCCAGCGCTCCGCGCTTGCGCCGTTCGGATGGGTGTGGTGTTGGTCCATGTGGCGCTTGAGGTCATCTTTAGTGCTGAATCCGGAAGCCACGCACATTTGGAACTTCTTACAGAGCGCCGAGACCTTAGCATGGCAGACGTGGCACGGTCAGGAGTGAAGTGCAAACTGACTACGAGGCAGTGCTGAACATGAACATGGACAGTCAGTACGCTCTCGAGGCAACGGAGGCGGGAGGGAATAACTACGGGGATGCCGTACGTAATGGTAGGTAAAGGACATCGATATGATTGAAAAGCTTGAAATAGTGGATCTTGGTGGCTAGAGGCACTGTATCAGGGGGCTTTATTTGCACACCTCAAGGGTGCGAGGGAGCCCCTGAAAGATTCACGAAGCTTACAACGAACGAGGCTAGCTAGCACGCTCGCCTTCAGACTGGACCATCTCAGACCCATTGTGGATTCTCCCGCTTCCCCCATCGAAGAGTAACAGGTGTTTAACAGTTCTGCCAGAGCAGATCCCTCGACCCCGAGACTTTGTCTTTGGACTGCTCTCGGACCGGTGGGTCGGTGTTCGTGCGCATGCTGTCGAAAGTCGCCGAGACGGGCAGCGCCTGCGTCGCCATGGGCCCCTGCAGTGCAGTGCAGCTTTTGAAGGCCATTGAGCAGAGAGATCTGAAAGCAGCCACGCAGATCATTGAGGGTGCAGCAGCCTCAGTGACCGGTTTCCCCGTCTGGGTCTACACCGACAAAAAAGCCTATACGAAAGACCGGGATCCTTGCGTGTTGACCGCATTTCTTTGTTTCAGGTCCTCGATCCGGCAAAGCTGCCGAAGCCGCTTGACCATCCCACCAGGCTGGTGTCCTTGGGATGTAGACTGAACCGATCCTCATTGATCCTCGGAGTGTGCACGTGGGCGTGGGAAGTCGAAGTGAAGCTTGCCGTCACGACAAGCATCCCCATTCAGAAGGAGTATTTCCTTTTTGCACGACAGGCCGCCTGATGAGATTCTGTCCTCCATTGGGTGCGCCCACGGTCTCTGTGGTACATCATTCCTCTTTGGGAGCAGCGAGTTTCCGTGGGTCCCGCAGGTTCTGATTCAATCACTCCATGCTGCTGAGAGACTGAGCTTGTGATGGCTTGGTCCAGCATCTTGCAGACCGTTGCTTGCCGCTTGCAGTCGATCGTAGGGGTGGAGATAGGTTGAATATGCAGGGCATGTGGATGCTCTTCCGGTTGCAGAGACAGCAACGAGTCAGTAGGGACCTCGTGTAGGTTTGCTTTCACGAGCTGCGCAAGGGCGCGGTCGAAGTCGTTCCAATGTGGAAAGCAGATTTTCCGGGAAAGTGCAGCAGCGATGAAGCACTGGAGTTATTTCAAAACTACAAGAGTTACATACTTTGGAGGCTGTCTCGCAAAGTTCTGCAGCTCCTTTCCGATGAGCTTTCTCTTGGTGTCGGGCAGAGCGGTGCAAGAGGCCGCACCATCCCTGAGTCGTTGCCCTCGGCTGACTTCGTTTAGCCCTTCCGTACAGGAGCACGACGCAGGGTTGCGAAGAGCCAGACTTCAGCCAGATAGCTCGGCAGCACACATCGCAAGCATTCGTCAGCTTTCAGCGGCAGTTCTAGTGGCGGTTCTGACGGCGTGGACTTCCTGTGTAGCTTTGCGGATCAAGCACAGCGACATAGGGCGATTCACCATAGACCGTCTCCAGCCATCTCAGCAACTCTGGCAAGGCAAGCTTTGCCTGCACCTCCTGTGCTGCGACCGTGGCGGTTGTGTAGTATCACATGCGCAGCTCTTGACCGCTTGGCTCCGACATGATGGCCATTGAGTGATTCAGTGATTGCTGACTTCCTCGTAGACACTTACAATTTGATAATCTTGCAAAGTCTCCCTGAACGTGCTGTAGCAGCGTCGCTACACCATTTATCGTGTGTCTCAGCCACCATTCCACATGGTCGCACCTCCTGGCTATGATGCATTGCGGTTCGGCTGCCTGCACGATGCCAAGTCTCTTAGCCGAAGTTCAGGAGCAGCTCACTTTGCCTCTGCTCTCACACACACACACACATTCAGAATTTAGACGAGACGACAGGTATGACTCCGTCGGTCGACGCTTGGCGACGGCTTCATCTGACGGGGTGTCTCGGCCAACCAGTGCACTGAAGTAGCTGTGTCTCTCTCGCTCTCTCGCGATGCCGCCGCATCTAGAATCTCAGGTTGTCAGGATTTGGTGTGCAGACAGCCACCAGATGGTAGCACAGCCCAGACCTTGGACGTTTGAAGGCTGTCAGGAAGCAGCGGAATGGAGCTTGAGTTTTTTTTGGAAGGCTGCCAGCTCACCAGGCCGCTGTGCTGGTCGTGGGCTGGGCTCCAAAGAAGACCCTCCCTGCTGCTCAGCGAGAACTGCAGGATGTGTATGGTTTGGGCCATGACAGCTGAAAGTGTGGAAGGTTCAGCTGGTGAGTGGTGCAGCAGACGGAAGCATATTGCTGTGGCGAGAACAGCAAAGTCAGCCAAGCGCTCAGCCAGAGAGAATCGCAGTTTCGAAGAGGGGGGAGCTGCATCATCTAGTTCCGGGCAGTGTGAGCGTGAGCTGGTTTCAGGTGGAGCTCGGTGCACCAGCTCACGGTGAGAGGGTCGGCGGTTGCTGCAAGCTTTCGACCTGCTGAGTATGGCCTCATGCTGGCCGTCGCCGGCAGTGAGAGTCCGGAGATAGTTTTCCTTACGCGCAAGGAGGTTGTGGCAAGTCCCGTCCTCCCGGCCGGAGAGCAGTGGCTCTCGAAGGTTCTGGAGGCCCACGCCACAGGTCTGGTGGGCTTGTGCTGGGCACCAGCAGCCAGTCCAGCCACGCTGGCAGCCGGCCCGGCGGCGGCCCGAGCTGCAGCTCGAGCTCCCCTGCGGCTGGTCTCGGCATCGAGCGACTCTGTCAAGATTTGGCGAGGAGACGAGAAGAGCGACGCGTGGTCCTTGCAACATGAGTTAGTTGAGAGAGGATCTGGGCCGGCAGTCCGTGATGTTGCATGGAGGCCCAATCTGGGAATACCGTCCAGTTCTATCGCAGTGTGCTTTGAGGATGGACTTCTCCAACTATGGTGGCAGGACATGGACGGACAACCCTGGAACCTTTCGACTTCCTGGAACCTGGGCGAGGAACCTTTCCGACTCTGTTGGTCTACTGCCGGCTCCCTGCTCGCCGTGACGGGCAAAGAGCAAAGCCACCTCTTCAAGGAGGCAAAGGCAGGGCAATGGGCAAACGCCTGCCAGCTTGGCGAGTAGGGCTCAAAAAACAGCTCAGCTTCAAGAATCCCAGGCAGTGAACAGCCATGGATGCAAGCCTCTGCAACAGCACTTTGAAGCTGACCTGGCAGTCTCGCATCTCACCTTAGCACTTTTCCTGCCGACTCCGGCGTTCAAGCGCAGGCACCAGCCTGGATCGGAATAAACCTCCCAAAAGCGTGCACCGCAGCCTTTTTGCAAGACACCATGAATCTGAATTGCATTGGAAGTCCATGATGTGCAGACCAGAGAGAGAAAAAGAGAGAGAGCTTATTAGCCGAAAAGATGAGCTTGGAGGCACGAAGGCTTTTCTGAGGGCACAGCCTCAGGTTAACCCCGTGCCTGCGCCCCGATGCCCAAGGAGGCGTGCCAGGCCCCCAAGAACAAAGGTGCGACACTTGAGCCAAAATGGCTACGGGAACAGTAACCTACCGTTGTGTCCTACATGGGAAGGTCGCTGTTGCAGGTACTCAGGAGTTTGCCTTAGGGGGCGCGGAGACGAGGCCTGACTAGGGTTGTTTGGTGTCCGGGTGGATATGACAACAGCCACCCGCTTCCAGCCGTACAGACCGCTGGAGCGACAACCGCTCGTAAGACCCCAGGGCCCTTTCCTTATAGAAACCAAACTGGGAAGGGCAATTGGATGGTAACGTAAAGAGGCTTGTGGGGGAACAACAGGCCTGAATTAATTACCGGCGCTTCACTTTTATGTTGGGCTGGGCGCACCATCGCGCACCACTTTGATCATTAGTTCTCGAGAAGCCCCCTTCAGCGAATTCAGGTTGGCCCCCTGACCTGTTTGCAGGCGGGTGCCTCCATGAGCCCGAGGAACACAACTTTGTTTTCATATTATTTTGCTGCCTGCCTGTTTTCCACGCATATTGAAGTAACACGGGCTGACGTGCGCTGCAAGGCACGCGCGCGCCCTACAGCCGAGCCCCACCCCAGAAAATCGGGGATGGGGGGGTGCGCGAACGCGCGGGGTACAGGGTCCCGCAACAGGCGGGGGCGCACTTGCGTGCGGTGGGGAGGCAACTCCCCACCACAGGCCTGGCGAAAGAAAGACAGAGAGAAAGAGAGAGAGAGAGAGAGCGCGTTGCGCTCGCGCGCGGGGGTACGGGGGGCACCCCTCGACCCCAAACGTCAAGCAAGCAAGCAAGCAAGCAAGCAAGAGAGAGCGCGAGTGTTGAAGCCAGCAAAAATCTCAACGTATGTTGCGAAGCAGCACAAGTACGAAGGCACGTCGGCAGTAACGGCCTGATTCTGAGCCGCTGTACCGTGGCTTAGCAAGATGACGGAATAAATGTCGTGCCGACTCGTCAGAGCCAGCGTGTTAAAAAGGTTTGCGCAAGATCCGGAGGCCAGCCTTCTCATCCCTCCGCTCCGGTACGAAACGGTTGAGATCAACTCTGAAAATGTGTTTTTGACGAAGGCACGCCAGTGCGCGACGTGGTGTCGCGGTCCGTCGCATGTTCCCGCGTCCAGCTTTGCATGATGTGTTGACGTACGCCGAAGATTCATGCTCAAAAGCAGAACGATGAGTGGTAGGCGGTAGGAACCACTCCGCCCGGGGAAGCCTGGCCGTCCGCTGCGTGCGACGCCCAACCTAGATCATTTGTGACACAAAGAACAGCTTCACATTGACTTGCATACTGGAGACTCCTGCTACCCTGCTGAACAGGCGACGAACGCATGGCCCAGCCTCAGGACGACCAAAGCGGGAAAGGCAGTGAACGGCAGCTGCTCAGCGAATGAAATCCCTTGTCGCCCCTGCCCTGCAGTCCCCCCGCAAACTCCTGGCTCGGATCGGGACTCTCTCGGCGCCTGGCCGAGATCTGTGTGTTAAATATTCCCCGTGTGGATTCCTTACACTGTGCGCAGCATGGCTTTTGCCAGCAGGCATTCGAACCTTTCATCCTGAACAGCAGGAATCAAATGGTACGGAGGACGTCGCGAGTGCAGCTCAATCAACTGGGATCCCGAACGGCAACCTGCTGTCGCACGCAATCCACATGCCTTCAGGACTTCAGCAAGGACGTTACGGACGGCATCTTTGAGAGCATTTTGCGAGACTCTTCAGTAAGCAGCTCAGGTCTCCGTGCATCGCTTGTTGTGCTGTCAGGGCCGAATGGGCGCTAGTATCAGTCATGTGGCGAGGTAGCACCTGGCGAGTCCGAGGATGTGACAAAGCTTAGAGCGAAGGCACTGCCACAAGACCGCAGAATGCTTGAACTTCCCGCCATTTCGATTCGTGTCGCTGCGGGTGCGACTCGAAAGTCATGTTCTAGAAAGGTGTCGCAGCTCGAGACTGAGGTCTCAGGCGAGTGCTCCTTTCATTTGGATGCACCTGGAAGCCGGAAACCAAAACATCCACCCCTTGGCCGCACCTTGGCCAGGTCTGCAGCACGAGCTATCTCAACGCCAGGTGTGCTGCCATGTATATTCGAGTGACTACCACCGGCCTGCTCCGCAAACCGCTACTTCCTTTAGCTTTTGCAAGCATGGACTGTGTATGAACGTTATTAACAAGTATCCTGTATGGTATAAGTATGATACTACAGTGAGAAGGAAAATGAGGACGACAACAAACAATGCATCGGTTCTCATCAATCATTCTCAGCCGTCGATAATCATCATGTTTGTTATGATTGCCCGTTCTTCTTTCATCTCTAGGTATGCATTCACAGGCAGCTTCCTGCAGCATCACTTTCTGTCTTGCTGCTTCTGTCATACATAACCATACATATCTATACATACCCTTTACCCTTGTCCTTGCGGTTTCTCTTCCCTACCTATACCTTCGTACCTACCTTCCCGCTTACCTACCTACCCCAAATCTACCCCTAAACGTAATTCTAGTGTAGGGGCCTGTAAAACCTGGAACAGGGATTAGGGGGCTGTGTCCTACATTATGTACGGAACCCTTACACTAAAGGCGCGGCCAGTCATCGTTCTTCTTGCTTCGGGGTGTCCGCGTTTCGGATCCAAAAGCCCTACATAGGGAGTCTTGGGCTCTTGGAATAACCATAAACCACACAGAGAAATCTGCAACTCCTGGCCTTTGGTCCTACCTAAGCTTTGAGGCCACTAACCCCTTGAGCAAAGTAGACTCAACCCATCTAAACCCTACCCTCCTCTGGGTCAAGCCCTGAACTTGCTAAACCTCATCGTCGCAACAATGGCCTGTGAGTCCAATGAGCCAAGTGTAGATGCTGACTGTGTCTTTTGTTTAGGGTCTGGGTGTCGGGTTCAGGAAAGTGCGTTTAGGGTTTAGTAGGGCACAGAGTCGTATTCAAAAGTGCCTCAGGTATTTGCGGTCACTTGTATCTTGTTGATGTGTGTGTGTGTGTGTGCGTGTGTGTTTGCATTGTGATAGTGTGTGTGTGTGTGTGCGCGCGCGCGTGCGTGTGTGCCATGATAACCTGGTTGGCATCGAGTCGCACAAAACTGGCTGGAGCACGACTCTGCTCGCTGCAGAGCTTTCGAAATCGTTGTCTCTTGAAGCCGGCTGTGCGGCCGAATTCCACCGTCTCCACGAGCGCGCTCCCAAAGCAGGGCAGAGATGAATGGCTCAGGGCACTCGGCTTGGTCGGATCTTCTACCATATGCACATGGCTGCTATGCAAATACCTGCAGGACAGCGATGCAGATGTTGATTATGGAGACATCCACTACTGGCAGGAAAGATACAAAGAGGAATGGTACAGGCAGCCGCATGACTGGCTGGGTACCTTTCAGTCCTTGAAGCCTTGGCTTGGCACAGCGAAGAGGGATCGCATCGTACATCTGGGATCTGGAACAAGCCTACTGGCAGAAGACATGCTGGACGAGGGCGGGTGCGGTGAGATATGGAATGTGGATGTGTCTGAGTCATGCGTGAAGGCCATGCAGTCCCGAAATAACAAGCATCAGACGAGGTCGCACTGGGTGGCCGGTGACGTGCGAGACATGCGCGACATTTTTGAGGATTCCTTTTTCGATTGCGCAATTGACAAGTCCACACTGGATTCGGTGTGTGACTGTAATCGGGATACAGATGCCGCCAGGTATGTCTCAGAGGTGGCGCGGATTCTTCGCAACTCTGGTGTCTTCATCGTCTTCTCCTTTGCACCTCCACCAGCTCGGTTGCATCACCTGCAGAAGGCTTTCGAGTGTGAGGTATCAGTTGCCGAGGGCCAATGCTTCGTTTACACCTGCTACAAGCACAGAGGCATCTCATGAGCCCCGAGGCCCCTTTAGGCTCCCGAGGCCTTGAGTTCACGTTGGCCTGAGCTGGCCATGGAGAAGTTCACAGAGCGCAGCAGGGCAAGGGAACGTGCTTTGACTTTGCGGCCTTGTGCGGCAACGCGGAACACCACAGACATACTGCAACGTCGAGTCGTGGGCCCTCCACAGTCAGCCCACCACCACCGTTCTGCAAATTTGTGGAAGCGGGTGAAAGTGCATGAACTTGTTGCCCCTTTCTTGGTATCTCTTAGCCTTACGAGCCGATAAGAGCGTGAACACTCGCCAGGCCAGTACTGTCGTTCCAGGGGAAGGCGAGCAGCTAAGCTGCGAGCTAAGCCGATTGCCTCGCGTGGGGTCTGCGCCTGGTTACGTGAAACGTTCAGGTTTCGCAGCAACAGCGTCGGAGGAGCTGCTGATGTTTGCCCGAGCTTCTTTAAGCAGCGGAGCGGCGATGGGCAGGAGCCTCCGCTGCTTGGAGCTGCATATCAGCAGATATCGGTTCTGAACACCCAGCCGGGAGCCCCGGAGACGAGCTGTGGTCTCGCTGTACGTTCCGCTGCCGCCGTCGCCGTTGTAGCCACAGATCACAGGCTTGCGCACCTCTACACGGAGCTCACGCTTTCTCGGACCGAGGCTTTTGTTCATGTGCCTGAATCAGAAAGGCCTGCGTCTGTTCTACAGCTCATGCAGAGATGGGCAGGCTGCTAGCCTTCGCGCCGAGAAGGAGCAGGCGGAGGCTGGCAGACCGGAGGGACCCGCCGTGCGTGTGCTTCTGTTCCGGTAGCAAGCCGGGTGTCGGAGGCCGGTGGCGGGGAGACTTGTCTGCACACGGACTGCCCGTTTTTGAAGCAAGTTCCCAATCCCTGTGTCCGTTGCAAAGTTTCAGCAGAGGCCAACGAGAAGCTTGCAGCCTCAGAGGCTGCTGTTTCAGCAGCGCAGGCCGAGAGCCAGCTCCTTGACATCGGGACTCGCGGGAACGTTGGGCTGGCAGACACCACGCACCCGATCATTGCCTAAGACCAACGGCAAGCACAGCAAATTGCTGATCTGGTCAGTGACATTCGGCACCTTCAGCCGCGAGGTTGCAGTAGAAACACGTCGTAACTAGTGCAGCCTGTAAAAGCCGAGGCTGGACCTCGAGTACCACCAGCAGAAGGTCGACCAGCTTCTGGAGGCAACTTCGATGGGAGGCCTGTGCCTGGGGAAGACACTCTGCAACTTGGCAGGAGAAGCAGGTGGTCATGAAAGACATGAAGTCTTTACAGCAGGAGGTGACTGAGGCCTGGGCCACGCCTCCTGGACTCTTCAGCAACAGCCGGCTGCTGGATGTTCTCAGGCCCGGCAGCAACTTGAAGAAAAGGAGCAAGTCCTCAAGCATCAGGAGGTTCGCGACCTGTCCCAGCTCGCTTCAGCAGATCACTCCCTGTGCTCGAGGTGGATATCATGCACTACCGTCAGCTTGAGCAGCTCCCACCTCGGGCCGTGGCCTCCAAGACCCGGCTAGGATTCCCAAGACTTGAAGGCAAAGTCCTCGTGGAGGTAAAGACGGTGCAACACTCAGCTGGAAAGGCCAAGCCGCTGCACAGGCACCAAAGGCTGCGGCTCGTGATGAATCGAGGCGATGATGGCGTGCTGGATGCGTTGCGCACGGAGGCTGCTGCGAAGGACAGTGCTTCGAGCTCAGACTCTTGCGAACTCCGATGCGGCGATCTGGCACCGTCTGGTGCAACAGAAACGTGAAGAGAGAGACTCACTAGTCAAAGAAATCTTCGGCTCGAGGCCCTCATCGTCTCCCATTACGAGCTCCACAAGGCTTGAACCTGCTGGGACTGGTCACATGGTTTTTGTCAGTTCGCATGCACCGGATGGCTCTTGGTGCTGTCGCCAAGTTGCGCTTCTTGAATCCCTGCTTGTTGGCTAGGAGAAGCTCATGCGAGATCGCCTAGAGCACGGCACCAAGACGGTGTTGCATGGAAGTGCACAATGCGGTCCAGGCCAACCGCGTGTGATATCTAGGCAGAAAAACCTGAAGCTCATGGAGCGCATGCAAAAGCTCATGATGGCTTCTTCCTCGGAGTGGGCCAAGGCAAAGCTCGAACAGTCATGCTACCCCAAACCCTGGGGCCAGGTAGTGGAAACCATGCGGAAGGACAACGCCGGAGCCACGAGTTGGCCGCGGATCCTGCAAGTAAAACACTTATAAGCTACCAGTAGAGGTCAACTTGGAGCGTTCACTCGCGTCGAAAGACCGGATGTACGAGGAGAAAGACGTTTTGGCCCAAGTGTAGCCATTCCTCCTGCGGTGAGATGCCACGTAAGTGTCCCGGCACAGGCACAGCTCCGAATAATCATGCAGAAGGTTCGGCAACTGCAGAAGAACACAAAGGCAGGGACCCGACGGAGATGCTGCCAACTCGGCTGTCTCCGGCTTGATTGGAATCCTCATGTGGCCAGGGCAAACCCAAAGGGGCGGCAAAGGCCAAGGCAGGCAAAGTTAGATGAGATTGGACTCCTTGCTCGAGCTGGTTGACCAGGCACCACAGCCGGTCCTAGAGCTCGAAGGTTCCGTGCAGGCAGCCCTTTAGCCTCTTTGCATATCACTTCCATGTACGCTGACACTGCCCTGGTTGCACAGCGCATCGCAGAACTTGCCACCTCTTGAGTCGTCCAGATACTCGGGTCCGGCATGTGCCCAAGTCGCCCGGAACGTCAAACATGCGAATCTGGGTGTTCTTGTTTTTTTGACGTCGAGGCAAGTGGAAAGCAGAGTGGTCGCTCTACTCCACGGGGTGGGCCCCCTGGGCCTGAGCCTGAGGAATCCGAGACTAAAGCCTGAAGCTTGGGGTTTCTTCTGAGGCCTGTCTCGTAGTTTTGACAAAAGAGAATACAGAGCTTCCGGCAGGTCACCCTACACTGGCCGACCCTGAGAGGCGCGCCACCTCAAGCCTAAGACGGGCAAAGGCCTGCCAACACGTCTCGCCTTTGCGTTGCGCCAGGGTGGAGATGGCTTCCAACGCGCGGCGGAGAAACGTCTGCTGCTCGTTGGCCAGACCCAAGGGGCAGCTGGGCCGCACCCCATGAGAAGCCCACGGCTTTGCGGACTGCTTCATCGCTTCATCTTCACATGCCAGGAGAATCCCGAAGCCGGCGGCTCACGATAACATCGGAGCTGCTGTCTTGGAACAATGAGTCTCACACACCAAACGTAAAATATGAGCAGATCCACGACACGGCGCATCCATTGAACCTCAGGCTACAGGGGCTCGTCATAACTCGCAGTGCTGTGGTTGTGCTTTAAGTGTTTCCTCTTTGGAAGCCTCATCGCTTGGCGCCGAAGGCAGTCCAGCTTAGTGTGAACACTCGTGGGTTCCGCCCCTGAAAATACAGTGGCTTACACAGTCGAGTGGGTCTTGGGCTGTAGCTGGAGCTCTGCGCACGACCCACGATGAGCATGTTTGAAAGCAGCATGGTTTGAACCCGACATCATTCTTGTTCAAGCAAGAATTCGACCATGTTATACGCAAAGAGCTCGACTCTACTCACTCAGATTTAAGGCAGACGCATAATTACTTCAATCGCTCACAAGGGAAATCGGCCCAACCTATGCAAGTGCGTTGGCATGATGCAGCATCTAGCTGCCGCTGAGATCTTCGAAGGAACCGGCCCTCTCCATTCCTTGAGCTGCCACCTTTGGATGCCCCTGGTTTTCCAAGTGGGAGGACCTTGTCAACGTCGTCACCTGGGCCTGAGCGATGTCCCTGAGGCCAGGCACTGAATGCCTCTTCTTCCTCGGGCCCGAAGTCGGCACCAGTCTGCATTCATGTTGGGCGTCAGACCTGATGCAAGGCGCACTTGCCGAGAGCTCGTTCTCGAGGCCATGTATCTGCCTTGTTCTACTCTATCGTAATCATCCTTCATGATGGATGCAAAGCAGTGCCAAACCTCGGATTCGTTTTCAGGTCGTTCTTCGCCGAGCACTGAAAGCAGGCGGAGATGGCTACTCCCTCAGCTTCGGAGGAGACCAGGGCAAACTGTAGAAAACTCGTGTTGCTTGCTCCGTTTTTGAGATTGTAAGGCGCAAGGTGGAACTCTCAAGGACTAGGGTTTTTGAAATGCCAACCTAGCCTTCGAGGCTTAGACCGGCTCCAGATGGTGGTGGATGCTGCATCGCTTCGAGCTCCGTGGCTGCATCTCCACAGGGCAAAAGAGGGCCTGCGCAGAAGACTGCGGCTTCAGGTGCTCAACTCGTTCCTGCGAATGGGCGATTTGCACTCCGAGGATGGGTTGCTCCGCGTAGCATCGTAGAGCATCTTGTAGACGACGTGTTCAGGGTGTCACCAGCGTCGAGCTGCTGGAGGAGTCCAGAGAGCCTCTGCCGGATACCAAGGAGTTTTGATAAGGAAGGCAGGAAGGACGCCGGCAGAGGGCGCGGATTCCAAGGCCTGGGCTGGATGCGCTGTATTTCCTGAGGTTCGTAAACGGTAAGATCGGGAGAGTCTTCGGAAGATGCAATGCCAGGCCGCAGGCTGCAAGCATCGAGCGGGTTCTAGCGGATTTCAAGACAGCTCCGCAGCACCGACAGGCTGGAGTTGAAGAGATGTCGCAGCTACTTGTGCGTCGATTCCAAGGACAAAGTCGGAGCCGAGGTGCACCTTTGCTTCTCACAGCCGCTGGAATCCACGCTCCTCTCCAAGCTCGTTGAGGCACGTGTTGCACCGATTCTTGTTCTTGAAGCCTATGGCGAGCGCTCCTAGTGGCGCGAGCTGAGGCCCCCGTGCTGGCGCCGCGCGCCCGCGGCCCAGCGGAGAGGGTGGCTGAGGGCTCCTATCTGCTTTTCATCTGCTCAGGTGAAATCTTTTGTGGAAGTGCCCCTGAGCTTCGTGGTTGTACAGGAGAGCGGATCGCATCAGACGGTAGAGCGGGAGCCTGCAGCGAGAGAGAGAGCGAGAGCAAACGTTGCCTCCCCACCACAGCCCTGGGAAAGAAAGCAAACGTGGCTCAGGATCGAGGCTTCCACTTCGACTCCCCCGAGGCGATCATGGGGCTTTTTCCGGAGCACAGCACCCAGCGGTGGTCGTATACAGTCGGGTGGGAAAGTGTAGCGGCGTAGCATAGTATCATAGAGCTATGGTATTTAGAAATCTATCCGAGTCCAAGGCCTGATGTGCAGCTGTTGTCAGACACGGTCCAGAAGCTGGTGGACGTGTGCCGATGCTTGCAGGCAGGAGAGAGTAGTGCACGGGCAAGATTGATACCTTCGGCCTGCAGTAAATTGATTAACACAGTACAACAAGGAGCAGTAAACCCGTGAGGGAAACGGACGTGTGCTGTTGGGGTGGCCTCCGACTGCAATGACGAGCTTAAAAAGCAGCAGTGTTCATTCTAGAGGTGAGTCATGCTAAAAGAAAGTCAGGGGTGAACAGTGTCAAGATCGATTCAACGCACCTCGCGACTCAACCTTTCGACATTGCAAGACTCATTGGCTGGAGGCCACATCGCCAGTGATCCGGTTTCAATCTGACTTATGTCTGCCCCTGATTCTTGCGGCCGGTTGTGACTGAGCATTGCCAATAACTGCAAAAGGCATCTGCTCTGAATGTCGCAGACTGACAGAATCGCTGAATCAGGCCAGGACGTGGCAGAAAGAGTTCAGCGCGAACTCAGCATGTGGACAACCCAGACGAGGTTCATACGAGATTCCGATGGATAGTTGCTGCAGCAGTCCTCGATGACTCAACGGTTGATTACAAAGCGACACTAAGGCACAAAAGCTTGACTACTCAGTCTCACAGCAAACCCTGCCTGGGACCCGATTGTCGGCGCATGCTGTGAAGAATCAGATAGGAGATGATGCAAGGCCAACTGCTTATTCTTGACCGCTCGATTGACATGGCGGCGGCGTTCGTTCACGAATACTCTTATGAGGCTCCTGTACAAGCGGCAACAACCCTGCGTCTGAAGTATACACCCTGTCTGGCATTGGAGGCCTGCGTCTTTGATCTGCTCGACGGCAACATGCTGGATGCAGATCGGAACATTGTGACTCTGAACAGCGGAGGAGCCGGGCTGGTCTTAAGATGCTGATGTCGTTTCGTGGTCCTTTTTTGGTTGGAGGGTTTTCAGTCCTGCGGACTGCCTGCAGGACACAGTAAGGAGGTGCTGTTGGCGGACCCCTTATGGGAGGCCACTGTCGCTTTCATTTCGGGTGCCTCTTTTCATGCTTGTTGTTTTCTCTGTCGGCTCAGGAGCTGAAGTATATGCACCTGGAGGCAGCGAGAGAGCTCGTCGAGGTCAAGGTGGGAACTTCACAGAACTGCACGATGGTTTGGAATGCTTGGGGTACTTGGAATCCGGCCTAAGGTGGATGAAGTCAAGCGTTCCTTGCTTACGACACTATCCGTGACCGCTTTGGCACAGCCTTGATTCGAGACCAGGCCAGAATGTGCAGCAGGACGCAACGGCGATCAGCACCCGGGCAGCGAGCTGAGGGATGCCTGGAAGCTCCGGTCCCAGTCTCTCTGTGCAGCGTAGGCAATGCTGGATCAACTGCGTGCAGCGCCTGAGATGTCTTCGTCTCGACATGCTTCAGGGGATTCTGGCATGGCAGCAGGGGTTCTGCAGTTTTTGAGGCGTGATGCGGTCGACCGCATGGCACTTCATTTGGCGATGATCACGCCTGAAGCTGATCGGACCAACATAGACCCACGTCAACCCAAACAAAAAAAGAGATGCCTCTTCGGTCTGAAGGCAGATCCACAGCCGCCTCAACTCGGAACAGATCCTGGAGCCCCTTCACCTGGGTCTGCTGGAGCAGGACACTCCAAAGCAGATGCTCCCTTGCTCACGAGCCTCATTATCTCTGGGCTGGCTACAGCTGGTAGAGGGCATGAAAGGCGGAAGGCCCGGAGGCAGATGCTGACGAAGACAACCGCTCACGCCCCATTCTCGCAACATATCGCACCCCCAAGCCAGACCGATTACCGCCCGGGCCCGTGTTCTTTTTCTCTACTGTGCAGGACATTGCCTGTGGAATCGATCGTTCTGGCAAGGATGTGAAGATCACAAATCTCCAGACAACCTTGCAGAGGAGTTGCAAAGACAGCTGTTCAGCATATTTCTGGACTGCGCTGATTGTGCAGGATTCTCACCGACCGTCCGGAGCTATCGAGCGAGGTGAAGCTTCGCTTGCTGATGCTTTTCTTCGTGCCCGTCTCAGCTAGCAGCCTCAAACAAAAATAGCATTGGATTTGCAAGTGCGCCCGCCAAAAGCTGAAGCGCACCTGCCCACAGCGGAGGCCTGTGTGGCCAACGTGCCCGAGGCAGTCCTTCCATCCTTGCGAAGTCGCAAGCCTCATCGGCGTATTGCATAGCATGGCTCATGGCGTAGCGACAGGCAAGCCGATCAAAGCTGCTGGACGTGGCACAGTTGGGAGCAGACGACCAACAGGTTTTGGGCCCCAGCCCAGGACTCAAAGCTGCAAGTCGCGTGCTTCTCAGGCTCTGATGAACATGCTGCGCACTCGCCTGATGGAAGCCGGCCTCTCATGGCGCATCCTGTCACTGATTCTGAGAGCTTCACATGCAGGTTCCAGAGTCGCAGAGGCACAAGCATGCCAGCGGCTGCTCTCACCGAGTTACGAAGCAGCAGGCAAGATGCTGAGGCTGCTGAGAAGTGCGGGGGGGCCAGCAACAGGAGTCATTGGAGCAAGCCGCAGCCTTCGGATCACCAGCTTTGCAGATGCTGATGAAGATTGTTGGACCCAGATCCAAGAAGACGCAAGAATGCTATAGAATGCGACCAACTACATCGACACTTAGATCCGGTACTGTCAATCGTGCACTCTGTTCTATCGCTCGGATCATGGCTTCCTTGCCGCGTGTACTCAGTGTTCAGTCACACGTCGTCCACGGGTATGTGGGCAACCGTGCTGCTGTCTTCCCCCTCCAGCTATTGGGCTTCGAGGTAGACGTGATCAATTCTGTTCAGTTCTGCTGCCACACTGGCTATCCCTCGTTTGCCGGTCAGCGCCTTTCGGGTGATGATCTTGAGACACTGATTCAGGGCATGTCCACTAATCAAGTGCTCAATCATTCTTTCCTGTTGACGGGGTACATTGGCACCGCATCCTTCTTGAGGGAGGTTCTCAAGCTGCGCCAGATGCTTCCAGCCAGTTGTTGCTATGTTTGTGATCCAGTCCTAGGAGACAATGGGCACATGTACGTTCCCGAAGACTTAGTCGCAGTGTATCGCACTGATGTCTTGCAGCATGTTTCGGTCCTGACACCAAACCAGTTTGAAGCAGAACTACTTACCCAGATGAGTATTACTGGTATCGACGACGCAGCTGCGGCTTGTGACACGCTACATCAGATGGGACCCAAGATAGTGGTGCTGACAACACTGGATGTGCCAGAAGCAACGCGAGAGGGGCAGGACGTTGCCATGATGCTGTCCTTTTCGGGTCGGAAGTGGATGCTCCGGCTGCCGCGTGTAGAGGGTGGACCTTTCACCGGCACTGGCGACCTCACCGCTGCAATGATACTCGCATGGACGCAGAGGAAGCCTCATGAACTGCCTTTGGCCCTGGAAAAGGCCGGCGCAGTGCTGCAGGCAGTGATCAGGAAGACAATGGCCTCCTCCAGTGCTCAGATGATTGGCGACAAGCGTGTCCCTCCAGAGTTGCGACTTATTGAGTCCAAAGTCGCGATTGAGTCGCCAAGCATCCGCTTTCGATGCCAGCTAACTCCACCGCTCAACTTTGCCTGTTTGGCTTTTCATGATGCAGTGGTCGGGGACGGCAATTGCAAGGATATCCTGCAGAGCCTTAGCACTGCTGCACGGGTTTGCGTAGTGTCGGACAAGGCGGACACCTCCAAGGACTTCTCCACGCTAGACAAGCTGAGCGTACTCTGTGTAAAGTCGGGTGACTCGCAGGCCTTTGCGACTAGCCTTTCTTCAATCGGGATCTCGCCCCGCGAAGTTCTTGCAGTTGGAGCTACGCACGATTATCTAGCAACGGCTGCAGCCGCTGGGTGCTGTCCGGTCGCCATGCTGGTAGGTGAAGACTCAGAAGGCCGGGTCGTGGGTCAAGATAGAGTCCCCCCAAGTAGAGCCACGACACAAGAAAGAACAGAGGCTTGCAATGCTTTTTCCTTGTCTTGCAGAGTAGCAAAGCCCCCCGAGCCCGGAAGGTCAGAGCAATGGCAATGGATACCCTGCAGGCGCCAGAGACCACCAGTCTCTCTCAGCCAAGGCCAGGCCGAAAACTCTCTCATACCTGTCCCCTCAAAGCTTTGGCCAAATCCTTCTAAAGACTGTCGTAATGAGGATGTGTGAGCAATGTGTCTCTGAACGACGTGAAAGGCGGAGTTCACGATCTCTTCCTTGGACTCCTTGCGTCGATTTCTTCCAGCCTGGTCCGGCTGCCCCGAGTGATGTACCAAGAGAAGGAGAGGCAAAGACTCAGGAGCTTGCTTGACCCTTTGGCAACCATGAGCGATTTCGAAATGTAAAGACATCTGCACAGAATGACGTATCACATCGATGAATCGATGCTTTGCCGTTCTTTTGGAGACCCTCACCGCCTGTGCTTTTGTACAGAATCGACCTTACTCAGGGTGAGTGATGAGGGCCCATTGCTCTCTTTCAGAAGGTTTCGCCATTGCTCGGTGATGGAAAGTTGACCAGCATGAATGCAGTCAGGTCAGGTGCTTTTCGCAAGTTGGCGGCTGATGAATTCTGAATCACTCCGGGCCATTTGGCATGCGGTACCCTGCCAGGCGGCCAGGTTCAAGAAGAACGCGGTGGCAGGGAACTGATTAATGTCGTTGGAATACTGAAAGTATTTCAGAAGGAGAAAAGCCACAACATTTTTTGTGGATGCTAAAAGCGAGTCCTTTTAGATATTGGAGTGTCGCCAAGGCCGAGGGTCGTTTCGAGCTTTCTCGCTTCGAGCCCCGCCTCAAGGCCGTGCTCTCAGAAGCGAACACCGTCGTTTCTTTTGAGCTGCTTGTCTTCCAGATGTGCCCCAGGAGATCCTGGAGCAGCTTGTTGAAGATCGGCTAAGCTTGGAGGCGTTACCGGGGCTACCGGCTACCGGCACCAGGTGTTGTTTATACGACTGTATTACAGTGCCTGGAACATACGGAGGAGTTTCCGGTGCTCCAAAGCACGGCGACATGCCCTGAGCATCTGCAGTTGAGATGCTCTCAGCCAATCCGTCACTGCACTGTGCTGGCCGAGGGATGACTTTGGCCGCTGGCTCGTTTCTTTACAGGACACGGAAATGTGAGGGCGGACGTTGCTGGAGGCCTGCGGGAAGCCGGTGCAGCAACTGCCGAGCCTCTGGGCGCTCCAGTAATCCAGGCTGTGGTCCTGCGGTGCACAGATTTTGACCCCTGGTGTCTCTCGGTAATGTGGCGGTCTAAATGAAAAAGCCCCCCCTCCACCCCGGCCCCCGACCATTTCCGGCTGGCTTCTTGAAGATGTTACCCGTGACCCCCCTTGACCTTGGTTCGGTACGTTGGGGGCTTGGGTTGGCTTTGACGAGGTTTCAAGAGAATTGAGGGGTCCGAGAGGTTTGAACCTTGCTTGGGGTCTGGGTGGCTTTGACTAAGTTTGGCTTGTGGTCTGGGTTGCCTTGACAGGTTTTAGGGTTCAGGCGGGTGTAGGGTTTGAGGTTAAGGGGGCCTCAGCTTAAGGAGGGTTTCGGATTTAGGGAGAGCTTCGGGCTTCAGGGCCAGGGTCTCAGGGTTCGGAGGGGGTTTTAGGTTTTAGGGTTCAGGGGGGTAGGGTTTGGAGGGTGGTTAGTTAGGTCGTGGGTGCCTTAAGATTGACCACTAGCAGAAAGGAGGCAAACAAAAAACATCAGCCTGCAAAAAGAAAAACATTGTGGACGCCACCCCCTCTTTAAATTGTACCGGCTTGAATAAGCACAACTGACTCCCATGATACTTACTTAATCGACCGCCGCATTAGTCTCCACGTCTCCTGCCGCAGGCCAAAGATGACTGGTCCTTCACCAGTGTTTCAGGTGCTGTCGAGATGAGTGGTATGCAGCCCTGATCAGTAGCATCGCATGAGGCGGGCTTGAAAGCGAGCACGCAGAAGTTTCTCATCGGGTCGTGGTCTTCGTGCCGGGCCCCCCATTGCTTCTCAGCACTTCTACCCGGTCATTCCTGGCAGAGCAGTTTCTACGACGTGAGGATCGGCGGCTTCACGCTGTCGGAGCTAAGAGTCGCGGCGGAGGACAGTGAGAGCTCGAGTGCTGTACGCAGGTTCTGCTTTCCCTGGCAGGTGGAGCAGAAGATGCCGCGGGGCACCGAGGTGCGGCGAAGCGCTGCGATGTCCCTGCAATGTTTTGCCGATCTCTGTTGTTGGTATATTAAACAGGCCACGAAGTGCGTCCGCGACGACATAATTGCAGCAGCATGTCGACTCAATGTAGACCTTTGTGACCAAGATTAGTCGCGTTGAGTCTTCGAGTCCAAACTCCGGCGAGGGGTGTTGCTGCGATGCAGGTTATAGTGGGGGGCACATCGCTCCTGACGCCGAAGAGACTGCTTCGGACACTGAGGCGCAGACCAGACCGCAACAGGAAGCCTCTTTCGAAAAACCCACGAACGGTTTTGCCGAGGCCGCGGAGCGATGCAGAGCCAGGCCAGGCTTCGCAGATGCGGAGCTGCGCTCGTGGCTTCGAAGCTTCCTCGCTTGCAGGTGAGATAGACTTGACGTGACGTGTCAGATCGTAGCAGCTGGATCGATTTTCGGCAAGTGGGCAGAAAGACTGCGACGAGTCGCTGTTTACTGGCGCAGTCACCAACTCCACGACAAGGTGTCATGCTAGTGTAACGGGTGCAAACGTGCGAGCACTTCTGCAGCGTATCTCAAGCAGATGATGTGTTTGCTTTCGGAGTCCCTCTGCATGCCATGTGCAGCTCATGGGAGCCAGCTCCTCAACGACAGCTACTCGTTTCACCTCACCTCCAAGACGAAATCACACTTTACAGAGGATTTGTGCACAGTTGTAGGTCTTGTCCAGACTGCCGATGAACAGTCCAGTTGCATTCACGAGTGTTTCAGGAGTCGAGACATTTCTTCCCAGGGCTGAAAGCAATCTTGGAGCAACTCAAGCCGGCCTGCCTGTTGAGGCGAATAACTCCGCGGAGAGGCGGATTGCATTTGATGCCGCAGCTCTTTCTGGATGCGCAGACCGGGTTGACTCGTGTAGGCCGTCGGAGACTGGCGTGTGGGGGCTCCCAGACCAGCAAGTCGGAAGTCGTGGAATGCCGCTGGCTTTCAAGACGAAGTCTGCATCCATACATCTGAAACTCGCCAGCCAGGAATGTCGAAGCTGAAGCCGACAGGGCCGAGAAGGGGAGGGGCGGAGGCAGGGCAGCCGCGCAGCGTATCATTTTTGAGATGTTTGACCGTGGTGAGTGTGCTGGCTGCCTGGGTGCTCGGTGTCGAGATATTGCGAGCTTGGCAAGGTCTGTGCTGCTGCTCGTCAGGATGGGTAGCACCTGGCAGCGATCGGACCTGCAGTCGTGGGCTGCCACCTTGCGCAGGAGCTCTTGGTGAGACCGATGCCACAACGGCTGCTGTCGTACGCCAGGCGAGGTCCGCACAGTTCGTTTGTATTGCTTGGTTTCGTGCTCTGCAAGCTCCCCGAACATGAACTGGAAGTCGTGACGTGCCGGGAAGCAGCTCGAGACAGTTGTCGCTGCATTCTCTAGATACAGTTTAAAGTGTTGAGGATACTCACGCATTGCGACTTCGAAACTGGGCAACACTTTGCAAGTGCTTTGTAGGTGGATGAGATCACAGAGATCTTGCCGGTTGAGAACCTGTTGCATCCTTTCGAGGCCTGGAGATCGTAAACTGTTCGCACAAGTGCATCTCGTGATTCGAACAATTTCGAAAACCAGTCTCGTAGTGATGCAAAGTAGCGACAGCTGCTACATCGCAGTAGTTCAACGGTGCCTTGACAGGAGCTGGAGAGCAGCAGCAACTGTTCGAGTGATCTCTCAGTCCGACGACCCAGAGAGCGCTGTGATGCTGCCCGGCTGCCTGTCCTACATGAGATTCAGGATTGCTTCCCGCAGGAACCGCTTGCACAGGACTGCTTCGCTGCACAAGCCTGCTTTTTGCTTGGAGACCTCGACAGTGACAGGTCAGGATATCCGGTAGGGGCAGCTGGCGTGTAGAAGGTGGATCTTACACCAGCCCTGGCCTCAATCCCAAAGCCGCACCGTGTTCTTGACTGTGGCTCAACCCAGGCCGCACAGACCTGGCCAAGTCCCTTGATGAAGGAGATGCTGTGCTTGCCGGGATCCGAGCCCCTCGAGACTCAGCTCGCTTCGAAACCGTGGTCACCACGGTGTTGCAAGATTGCATTCAGGTGCGCGGATCCTGGCTGGCAGAGCTCGCCCGAGGGAAGCGAGGCCTTCACGGCACGAAACAGAGTTTGTCCATCCGTTGTAATGCTGGCCGCTGGCCCTATTTTGCTTATCTGTGGTTTCTTTGACGCGAGCCCGAGGTGCAGTCCTGCCACGACGGCAGCAGCTACCCTCGGAGGTGCACACACCTAGCGCAGAAGCAGGGAAGAGCGGCACTAGCAAGGGACACCGCGGCATTTCTCTGCGCTTCAGGCCATTTGCGATGCAGCGGATGTTGGCGGGGGAATGCCGCTCCTGGCAGCCCTGCCCTCGACGCTTCGACGATCGCCAGCGGGAGCCGAGTGATGACGCGGTCGCAGGGTGACATGCGTGCGGATTCCAGGTGTCGTACTGCTGGGCGACTGCAGCCCATGCAGATCCAGAGGCTCGACCAGGGTTTTGGCCGTCAGCGTGGACGCAAGCGAGACTCCCAGGGACAGCAACTGCGTGTGCTGGGCCGGCTGCTGGAACTTTGGCTCTCAGCTCCGGACACCGAAGCGCGAGGAGCCGAGTGATCAAAGTCGGAGACCGATGGCAAGTTTCAGTCGGTCTCCCCCTCCGAGGCAACAGTCGCAAAGCCTCCACAGCCCGAGCATGTGCAGTCAGGACAGTCACGGTGCGGCAGTCCTAAATCATGTTTGTGATTCGTCAGAACGGTTCTTGACTTTCAGATTCAGGGCTGTATCCCTTCCCAGGACGAGCCTTTTCGAGACGAGGCGAGCTTGCGGTTCGATGCTCACGTGAGCAAGAGGGGTGCACGATGGCGGTGCCCTGCAGGTTGATGAGAAGCCTGAGGCTCCAAACCTTTGGGACAATATTATTATTAGTAGTATTATTATTATTATTATTATCATTATTATTATTATTGCTAGTACTGCTAGTATTGTTATTATTACTATTATTATATTTATTATTATTATTATTATTATTGTTATTATTGTTATTATTGTTGTTGTTATTATTATGATAGTATAAGATACCCCAAAACCTTATCAGAGAGCATTTGCGCCAGGGGCCATCTTCCTGCTCCGCCCGAAGGCATGGCTTCCGTCCGTCGCTTCCTTGCAGTGTCCGGTGGAGGACGAGTGGGGGTTTCCGAAAATAGGGGACCCTAATATAGTACCCTAAATAGTAGGATCCTTATTTTTTGGACCCCAAATAAGGTACCCCTAATTTTCGGAAACTCCCGAGTAGCGCACGCTTTTCTGACTGCAGAGGGCGGGAGACAAGAGGATATGCTACAGTAAAGTTGACGGGACAAGGTCACATCTCATCGAATCAGGGGGCACCGAACTTGGTAGCAATCGGCGACCTGTTTGACCATTTTAACCGAATCCGTAGCTGCACCTGGGGGACAGCATGGGACAGCACATGCTCGGCAGTGCCGGAATAGCAAGCATTGCAGATGTGCTGGTGGGCTTCATGCACCTGAAAGCAGCGGGACAGGAAAGACTGCGCCGTGCTTTTGGACTGGTGCAGCTGTTTTCAGGTGTCTCGGCCTTTGGCATGCTTGGGAAGCTCAAAGTTCTGAATTCACGCATTTCTATCGTTGCAGGAGCCTCGATTTGCAGATGAAAGGCGCTCTGCCGAACGCTTTCTGCAGCAGGCTCGTGGTCGAAGAGTTTGTGAGTCTCCAAGCGTCGACCCCCTGAACCACAGGGCTGGAGTTTGCCCTAAGTCATTTGTAGGTCGCACGGGTAGTGAAGCATTTATGAAAGGTCTTAACAGTCTTAACACTCCTCATCGAGCACGCGAGGCCTTTGCCCCACGGGCACCTGTCTTGAGCACAACTAACTTCAGCCTCTAACCTGAGAGCAGCTTTCGAGCTACGCTGGAAGCTTTCGCCAGCCGGTGCTGTATTGCAGGTTGGCCGATGGTTTGCGCCAGCGCCTCGTTGCGTGTGTGTGGTGATCAAACCTTACCTTGCAAGGAGAGCCGAGAACCTATCGGCAGAGACTCGACGACAGCCAAAGAGATCCCCTGAGGCATGAGCACACGATGGTCTGGATGCTCACGAACTCGCCTATCGGAGCAGTCCGGGCCTGGGACAAGCAGCGATTCACAGTAGCATGTGGTCAGGGCGCGACTGCATCAGGAGCCCTTCAATCTACGCGGCTGGCCAACCTTCGAACGAGCGACGGCCATAGCATGCCATAGCGAACTGACCCTTCAAGCCTGTGGCTCAGCCGTTTGAATAACTATCTCAGGCGGTCAGCTTGCTGCCGGCTGGCAGCAAGCAGGTCCTGGACATAGGCCGAAAGCAGAGAGCATGAGCATCCTTGCCCGATCGCCCACCTTGCAGCAGGCCGACTGACCCCGGAAGCACTACGAGCAGCCGACTGGCTCGGAACCCAAATTGCCACCAGAGCACTGCCAGAGCACCCATTGAAAAAGCAACCCTGCAAGGCCTGCCGTCCTGCGCGCTTGCAAAGCCAGGAGACCACCGCCGTTGACGCCCTGCGCTCACGATTTCTGCAAGCAGTCGGCACAGGGCTTCGCACAAAAAAATGGAAGCATGACGTCGCACCGAGGCCCTCTGAGTTTCATGCGCAATTGCAGAGGAAACACTTCTCCTGGAGTCGCAATCTCAGCTGTACAGTCTGAGAGATACGTGAAACGAAGCTGCGAAAGCTGAGGCCTCGACCGGGATCTTCTTGGAACACTTTACCAAGAAGCCTACGAGGACCAAGCCGCAGCGAAACCGTCACCGCGTGTCCAGACCGAAATCTCAAAGCTGGGTCGGCCGCCCGCTCGAGCCAGAGCTCAACCCCCATGCCAGGGCTGCAAAGTCCCAATACACCAGCCTGTAAAGCTGTAAACAACGGTATGCGTTTCGAGCTTCCAATGTGGAATCCTACAGCGAGAGCCGACTATAGTTAGGATCTGGTCGCCGGAGCCGTTGAGATGCCTTTGGCGCGTCTAGACTGGGGAGACGAGGAGATGGGCCGGTCCAGCCCCTGGCACCAGGGTCGGATCACGGAGAGACATGTCAACCAACGACATGGTAGGCTTTATGGCACACTCTCCAGCTGCACCCAGCTGCAGCGTCCCGCGCCAAGACTGGGCGTCAGCGATGGCCACCAAAGCTTGCAGGCGATAGAGTCGATGTACAGGCTTGAACCTGGCTCGAAATCGCATTGGAGACACGGGAGCGGAGAAGCTGGTCCACGGCTCGGAATTCGAACATGAGCCAAGCTTGGAAGCAGGGATTCAAACGCCTTTCTCCGGAGAGCCACAGGCGGACAGCACGTTTTTTTGTCTTGACTCATCTGCCAGGCGGAGACCATGTTGAGCAGCCCACGCCTCTTGCAGCAGGAGCCTTTGCAGCTCCCTCTAAGGTTTGTACAACCTCGGAAGTGGGATACAGCATGCTGTCAGCGCCACGTTGATTGCTTCCAGGTCACTGATCTTCTTGGACCTGTCGGGCAACGAGATCGGCGACCTGGGCCTTTGCAGTCACGGACTGAGTCCGCACCATGTCCTGTGAGCAGCTCTGTGTGAACGCAGCGATTGAACAGCTACCGTGAAGCAAGCTGTTCTTCCAAACTGAAGTCCTCATTCCTTCAATCCTTCATGTTGAAGAGGAATGAGGTCGGAATCCTAAGGTCCCAAAGTCCTAAAAAGCCAACCCTGTGCCATCCCAGGCCTGGCAGCGGCGCTCCCCAGCTTGTCCGACATCCAGTCGCTGGAGCTGGACTGCTTGAGTCTCAATGTGCACTACTAGTACCGCTCTGCTGGTCTAGAAATCATCTAGGGCTTCAGATGATCTGCAGTAATGTCTTCCTGCCACACATCTGTCTCTGACTCTCTGACATATGCAAGGCAATTTCATTGGAGACCAGGGTGCCTGCGGCTTGGCCACGGCTCTCCCACGCACAGGCCGCACGCTGCCCTTCTTGAGGGTGCGTATCGTGCTCGGCAGCAAGGGACATGGAGACGCAGTTATTCGCTGAAAAGCTCCCATCTCGAGGATTCGCATCTTCGAGGGATTGCGCTGGAAGAAAGCACAGCAGTAGCCGAGATATGTTGAAGGTTCCCACTGACCGAAAAGCGAACCCGAAGGCTTCTTTGCAGTCAGCATCGATGCACAAGATGCGAATGCTTTCGGTCAGTGTTGAGCCGAAGCGAGGCAAAGGAACGACCTTCACAGGTGCCTTCACGGCTTTGCGAGCTTGGCGTAGGATAGATTGCCAGGATGGGATCGAGCTGGAAACAGCCCGTGTCAGAAACAAAGGCAGCATCGAAGACACGAATCACACCAAGCCAACAAGAGGAGAATGGCACACGAGAGCAAGACACTCCAGCGCCAAGAAACAAACCTGTTAGTTGAAGTGTTCTTAGCTCGTCTGTGCTCTTGTGAGGGCTCTGTGCAAACGTGAAAGTGTAGATAACGGATAACATCTAATGTCCTCGGCCATGCATGTCGCAGCTGCCTAGGCCAAACGCAGAAGGCACACATCGATTTGTCGGGCTTGAACTGAACGGTACCGGCTCTCCAGAGCCATGGATTCCGCTTCCGATCTCTCTACCAAGTTGCCTTGCAAGATCTTGCAAGCATTGAGAATCTACGCCACCTAGGACCTAGCAGACTGATCCGGGTAGGTTTAACTTTGGTGGTTACCATTCAAGGTGGACCGGTTCAGGTTGCAGTGGTGTTCAGCCGCAGGAACGAAAGTTTGAAAAGCTATCCTGCACGCGTCAGGCGTCAGGTCAGCTTTGGACTGGCTTCAGTTTGCGTAAAAGGCTGCGTGGACAGTGTAGGTGAGGTCAGGACAAATCAAACAGTTACAATCATGAGGTTTGGGTATATGTATGCATACGTTGCCCTGAGTGTGCAGTACTTGTTGGGTTGGACCAAGCAGGATGAAATCACATCGCGGACTGTTGCCGTGTTTTCCATGTGCCGGAAATACACGGATTGAACTGCAGGCTCAGTCAATCCACCGATAATTTACCGTTGCGAGTGTGCTCCCTGCATTCGTCAGGAGGCCGGGATCAGAAAACATCGGAACCGTCGTGATCCGTCCGTCGCCTATACCAGCGCAACTGTAGAACGGACGTCCAGCTCCATCCAAAATGCTACTGATTCCCACAGAGAGCACGCAAGCTTTCAGGGTCAGAACGCATAAGTCTCACGTGTTTCCCCGCGGGTAGCCGTCAGACTCTGCGCACCCGTCACAGGCTTGAGACGGCTCGTCCTTCGCGGGCCTGGACCTCGGTCGTGGATGCCTTGCGCCAGCAACGATAATCGGCCGACTGCACGAGCTTGGCTCACGTGCCGAAGGAATGAAATCGGTGACGGTGGCGCTGGCGAACTTGTCAGTCCCTCATCGCTTAGACTGCAAGACAAAAGCAGGTGACATCAGAGGAGTCATCGACCAAGGCACTCGTAATGCCGCGCTGCAACAGCTTGCAGCTCCTGGATTTGAGTGAGAATGAGGCTTCACTTAGCAAGCAGTCTCAGATGTTCTGGGCCGTTGAGTCGCTTTGTATGTGCTTTGCATTTTGACCAGTCTTGCTTCAAAGTCGAAGAGCTGGGGTCGGGGCATGTGCTGCGAAGTCAAGGGTCAAGTGTGGTGGAGCAGGTCAGCGACGTGGGCGCCGAGCGATTTGCCGCTGCTCTGCCAAAGTGCGACAAGCTGCAGAGGCGACACAAGCCGCCCAAAAGCTCCAAAACTGCGATGGCTTCTTGGACTCGAGGTTTGACCTTGCACGGAATCGAGTAGGAGATCGCGGTGCATTGAGCCTTGCCGCGGCTTTGCCCAAGTGCAAGCTTGAGGCAGGATTTGAGAATGTCTGAATTGGACGTACACTGCCTGAAACTGTACACTGCGTTACGTCATGTTATGTCATGTTGCATTTTGCTTCACGACGTGAGCCGTTGGGAGCTCCGCTTTTTGTACGAGGCCTTCGGCCTTGGAGGGCACGAAGTTGGGGAAATCTTAGGTGGAGGGCGCATTGGCCGTGGCCTCGATTGAGAGCTCATTACTCTAAGCTCGTCTTGAATCGAAGTGGCATGGAGCATGGAAAGGTGATGGGGGTGCAGGGTTGCTGGCATCCGCTCTACTGCGGTGCGAGCGTCTTTGCAGGCTAGATTTGAGCACGATCCTCGGGAGGTGTCGCTATCGGCTGCTAGTACTCTGCCATCCCGAATCCTAGGTGAGAATCAAATCGGCGATGGCGGTACAGCGCAGCTGGCTGCTGCAGGGTGCCGAGCGGTGCGTAGGTAAAGCCCAGTGAGCGACGAAGCTAAAGCTGACAGCAGCAAACTTTTCAAGTACTCTCAGGCTATGCCACATTGTGGTCAGCTTGCTGAGCTCTTCGCTCAGCACACGGGTCGCCGGCAATGATACTCTGTGGGCATACCTGAGTCTGCAGTTCGGCTTGGGACTTCGGGGAATCTCTGCAAGGCCCCAAACGGAAAGAAGCGGAAAGAACAAGATGTCAACCAACTGTCGTGACCGGAGAGTCTGCGTCGGCATGCCCTACTGGCCCTACTGCGAACACTTCAGTTTGCTTGTTCCTGCTTTTTTGACGTGAGTTCGCCTGCTACTGTATCTGCCTGAAACTCTTGGGGGCAGTGCGCCGTAATGTTCCGTGCCGTGCATGTTCATGCATTGCCAAGGCTCGACCTGTACCGCAATTGCATTGCCGACCGGGGCGTCGGAAGGCTTGCAGAGGCATCGAACAGCGAGTCTTTCACTTTCAACAAGATGCGAAGCAATGACTGGCTTTCGGGAGGCAGTGCCGCAATGTGGCCATCTCGACTGGTGCAGCTCGCAGAGTGCAGTAGTCAACCGCCGTGAGCCAGCATGTTGAATCCTGATCACTGGTCCGCTCCCAAGGCTTCGTTTGCTCGAGAATCCCGTCGGTGCCAAAGGCGCACGTCGACTGGCAGAAGCTTGGGAGGCCCTGTGCACGGACTTGCCGACTGGCACGTACTGCTCGGGCTCAGTGGCCCAACCGAAGTTTCGCAAGTCAAGCGAGGCTGCGGGAAAGCCCAAAGGGCAAGGTCCCCAGTGCCGCGCTGTATCTCGTTGAGGCACAGGCGAGGGGTCTCGTGCCGAGGCGACTGCTGTGTCAACCGGGTGAAAAAAATGGAGGCTCCCTGACCCTTGCAGCTTTTATGTTCAGACCGGTTCACATGTGGCATCATGACACAACATGCGCCACCCTGCAGGTTTCGCCGGCTACGCTGGCTGGGCAAGCTGGGGCAGCAAGATGCCCAGCTGTGGGCCTTGCGGACTTAGAGGCTTATATTCGCACTAGTTCCTGAAGCACATCTCCGGCTCAGGTCCCGTGGTTCCCGGCGAGGGTCCACAAGTTTCGGGACGAGGTGAGGTTAGGGAGAAGAGAAAGCTCCCCAGCTCTGCCGTGTTTTGCCACGAGAAGGCACCAAGGAAGCCGCAGCTCCAGTCTCCTCACTCACATCACTGCCGGCCTCCAAGTTTCCGATAGAACCCTCTGTGGTCTGCTACTGCGGACGCAGTCGAGGTGACGGGAAGACGGTGCAACCGTCGCGCGTAAGCTTCTCAGTCGAAGAGGGCTGCGTCGGTCTGGGCGGCGCAGGTCGGATGACACCGATGCTCGCAGTTACGCAGTCATGCATCATTCATACGGGGAATCTTTCCGAAGATACCATCCAAAGCAAAGGCGGCTGCCCGCTATTGCAAACATCACAGGGTTTGTAGACTGTGCACAGTAGCACCTCAACGACGACTTGTTGGGAATTTGCTGAAGCAAATATAAGCCCCCAAACGAATCTGAATGTTTCAGGTCTAGTTCTCGGACCAGTGCAAACAGAGTGCTAGCAAACAAAACTATTGTTAGTACATGCGAGTACTAGACTCAGGTAGCAGTGGTCATCATCTTAGAGCTCCGAAGGTATCTCCCATACCCAGAACCACTTCTGTACCCGAACGCCGCAAACACCCACATAATGGGTCAAACAAGGACCTGGGCCCACCATGACACCAGGAGAGCCATGGTTCAATGGCTGACCTGGTTCTGATAAGCGGCAAGAAATCCTGTCTTTGATTCCGGGCGGAAAGGCGATGAGAACCTCCTGGCCTTAAAGCTTCGACTTCAAGCTGTAAGATTTCGACGCTCATCGTCCTCAAAGGGGCGCGCTCCCACTCTCATGAGGAGTTGACGTGTTTGCCTGTTTGTGTGTGTAAACGACTCATCTGTACGTATGGCAGTGTTTATATCCCTAGGCCCTATGCACATACAAGCTCTGGAGTTAATCACTCCGCAAAGTCGAGGAGCATTGGCCAGCAAAGAACAAGACAAGCTGTCGAAGCCGTCCCGACACAGAACCTTGCGGACTTTCAAGCGACTTTGCGAGGATGTGCTGTCACGATCCTCCGCTGAGGCGGTATTCTACTTGGACTCGTTCCTCGTCTTCTGTGGCTGGTGATGCGCATCAGTGCCACCAATTACCTTTTGGCAGCCCACCACCGCGGCAGCTTCGACTGTACAAAGCCTGCGAAGCTTTTGTCGCATGAGGGTTTTTTTTGAAAAATCCATCACATCCCGCAAGTGAGCCTTGATAATATGCTGTACCAACATGTACAACCATAAAAACCCCGAGGTGGTCAGCGAGCTCCCTCGCAGATGCGAACTTTTTGGACTCTGAATTCCCGAAGCCTTTTGGGGGCACAAGGCTGTCAAAGGTGAAGGGTGTGATCTAGAGGTTTGGAGAACTTGGATATCTAGTCAACTGTCAATAGAACACTAAAACTGACTAAACTGAAACACAGCTGGAACATAGAGTCACTTAGTGGCATCTGTATGTCATGCAAACAGAGAATTGGTTGCCAACCTATCCTCTCATGTCTAGTGCCAGTGCAGCCAGTCATGCAGTAGGCTCGGGCTTTTGCAGGCTGCTGGCTCGCGAGTTGTCTCACTCATATAGACTTCGCAGGCGCACTCAAGGTGTCATTCGAGCAAAAGGGTTTTCTCTCGGCATGTGTCGGGTTTGAACATCGCTGGATTGTATCTGCGGCACGACGACCAGCCGGCAGGCCGAAATGCCAGCTTAATACGCTAAGGAAGCGCAATAGGATGACCGGTGTTGGGATCCCCCATGCGTTACCCAGGGGGCACTGTCCGAAGGGCCTCGACGACGAGGTAGGTACCAGAGCATGCGTTCCAGCTCCGCTTCTCTTTACAGGTCTGCCATCATTGTGCGGGTTCAAGATGCAGTGTCCAGTTCAAGGTCCTTCTTCCCACGCAAGAATTGCGGGCTCATTTCGCCCATGTCGGAAGCCGCCGAGGAGGGCTTGCGATCATGGAAAAAAACGCAAAGCCACGGCTCCACAGAGATCGGCTGATCGACGTCGTTTCGCTACAAAACGGAGTAGAGTCGGTCATCTGATGTCGCAGATGAACAAGCCGAGTCTTTAATTTGTGCAAGCCAGCTGTCGAACAGCTTCTTCTAGTAACACTCAGACCAAGATCCTTAGTCCCCGCGCTTTTTTGGGCAAGCGCTCGCTGATTTGTGATGATTTAGGACTGGCTGCGTGCCTCCTCGGTGATCTCGGTTTCCGTTGTGTCGCCGCTCTGGAACGATGAAGGTGATGCATGTCTGAGTCTAGTCGCAGAAGGCAGCAGAGGCATGAAGGACGCAGCAACTTTTCCATGCAGCGAACGATGCAGTTTCGGTATCCGAACAATGCAGCGAGCAGTGTGAGCCATGGCGGTGATTCGCGGGTCAGTGAGTCTGCGTGAGACTTGTGACGTTGCTCGCCGCTGATGCCGCAGCAATCCAAAGTAGAGAGAACGATCCTCGGTGAGATCGAAGAGGATCAGGAAGATAAGAGAAAGCGTCGCGAGTTTCGCCAGAAGCAACAAGCACGAGCCGAGCGCAAAAGGTTGAGACAAGACGAAAAGCTTCGTATCCAGAAGGAGGCCAAGGCAAAGAGGGAAGCTCGGAAGAGGCAGCGCGAAGCACAGCGTATATTGGGCCATGAGGCCGCCCTTCCAGGCAGACCGCACAGCGCGTCCAGGACGCAACCCGATGAAGGCTCAGACTTGGGAGACACAGCCATCACTGTGCGGTCGGAAGATGATATGCAACCCAGATTGCAGAGATCAGGAACCACGGTGTCTGGTATGTCTTATGGGACTGGTACATCGGATGCATCTGACAACTTAGAGGACAGCGATGATGAAGCGTCTGGACGATACGGAAGCAGGCGGATGACGCCGCAGCTGAGCAGGCAGGACACCCGGCAGTCACTGCGAGGGCAGCAGCGTGCGACCACCGGATCGATGTTCGACGATGCCCCCAAGAAGCTCAAGTCTTCAATCACGGGTGCCATCAGTGGTGGACTGCAAAAGACGGGCGCCAAGGTGATAAGGACAGGCACGACAGTCGGGTTGCTCCTTGGAGTGGTACCTTCCAAATCATCTCGGGACTTCTTGCGGAGGAAGGTGGCGAAGCTACTGCCCAAAAGGATGCAGGTTGGAAGGCTCAGGAATTCGGGTAGCAAGGAAACGGCGGATGACGACGACGACGCAGCATCCGAGGATAGCGAGACAGAGCAGATCAAGGAAGTTCGCCGCAAGTTCAGGGAGAAGCAGCTGCGTTCTTCAGCCTCCCTTGAGGGGGGCGCCACTGACAACCTCCTTTTACGTGCCAGGGAAGCTGTGGGTATTCCCGAATCAGAAGAAGAGTACTCGTGCTGGTTGCGCATGCAAAGCAGAACCGGCATCTTGTGGTGTCGTATGCAAATCGCAGTGCGGAAGCTCCATGTTCAGGACCATCCTCCTCATCCTTCTTTGAAGAAGTTCGTCGAGTCCCTGCGCTTTGAAGCAGCAATTGGTGTCCTGATTGTCCTGAACGGGATCATCTCAGGCATGGACGCAATGTACAAGGCAGATGAGGAAAGGGCACCGTTCATCACTTGGGCGGAGAACTTTTTCGTGGTAGTATTTGTCTTGGAGTACTTTTTACGCTTGCGTGCATCTACATGGGTCTTCATGTTCGAGCCCATGAACATATTCGATACCTTTGTGGTTTGGGTCACAGGTGTCCTTGTTGTTTGGATTCTGGAGCCAAGCGGAATAACCTTCGACCCGCTGCGCCGTCTGGCCGCGCTGCGAGTCCTGCGCTTGGGTCGCTTGGCACGTGCCGTGCGAACGAAGCCGATGTTCCACGAGCTGTGGATGCTGGTGAGCGGCGTCCTGGAATGTTTACCACTTCTATTCTGGTCAATGGTGATCATCGCCATCGTGCATTTCATGTTTGCAGTGGCAGTCATGGAAATCATCACGAAAGCAGAAGTGTTTGTAGGAAACGAGACGGTGTGGTTCTACTTCCCAACCTTGGCCTATTCCATGTTCACACTATTCCAGTTTATGACCTTCGACAGTTGGGCGGGCCCTGCTCGGGAAATCATTGCTGTGATGCCGGAAGCAGCCGCTCTCATCCTGTTCTTCCTAGGTGTGGCCGGAATTGTGCTGTTCAACCTAATGACGGCCATCGTCGTAAAAAACGCCTTCGACGCGGCAGAAGCTGATGAGGAGGCCAAGGCACAGCAGCAGGTGCAGAACCAGGCCACGATGGCTGCTGACTTGAGAGAGATGTTTGTGGCGCTTGATGAAGATGGCAGTGGCACACTGAGCCGGGAAGAGTTCACAGATGTGCTAGATGATGTCATGTTCATTCGGCATATGAAGAAGTTGGACATTGACTTGGAAGAGTTGCCTGACATCTTCGACATCCTGGATGATGGTGACGGCAACATTACGACAGAGGAGTTCTGCATGGGCCTGACTCGATTGCAAGGGGTCGCAATGAGCCGCGACATGTTGAGATGCACCTCACGCAATATGCAGCTCAACGCGCTCTTCGCCCAAGTGTCTGAATGCATGGGCGTCAAGGTTGACAATACCTTGGGCAAGATGGAGATGAGCATGGAGGCAACACACGAGAACCTTGTGGAGTTGCAGCAAATGACCGCAGAAGTCTTGAAGAAACTCGAAGAGGCCGGTCTTCACAGAGCAGTTCGCTCAACCACTGAAGGTTTGGAAGAACTAGCACCTCCCACCTTGGAGGAAATTGCAAAGCAAGAGGAAGAAGCTGCGCGACAAGCGGACCTGGCCAAGTTTGGTCGTGTCACTAAGGTCGTGAAGCAAAGTACGCAGCCGCGTGCAACAGAAAGCTTCCCACGGATTCCAGCGACGTGGGTCCTGACAAGGAAACAAGATCTGGAGCAGCGGAAGCAAGCAATGCGAGCTCAGCAGTGGGAAGATGTGGCAGCAGAGACCGTCAAAGAAGTCCAGGAGCTGCCAGGTGTTTTGCAGGAGTTTCAAGAAACTTGGTCCGGCTTGGACGTGCAAGTTCCGCAACAAACCAGGGAAGACCGCATCGCGCAGACGATCAAGACTTCTTCAAACAAGTCCCAATCGGAAAGCACCGAGGAAATGAAGTTGCCTGCTAAGCTGCCGTCGGCGCTGGCACCTCGGAGTATGCCCCAGCAGGAAGAAGCTGATGGCCAGGAAGCAGCAGAAGAAGCAGACGCCGGCGAAAAAGTGATGAAAGACATCAATAAGATGAACATCAAAGAGCTGAAAGAAGTTGCTGACAGCCTGGGCTTGGAGCATGAAGGCTTAAAGAAGGTCCAGCTTCTTCCGCTCGTCATCGCCAAGCAGGAGGAGCTGGCGAATTTGGGCAAGGCACCATTGAGCATGATGTGACTCAGGAAGGCATTAAGCCACACTAGCCCAGCAACAGGGCTGCACTGCCAAGGCTTTTGCTTGCACATTCACTGGTCTTTGGCCACTTGCAGGCTGACTCGGCGAGACGTTTCACCTAGGTAGATCGTGGGTACACTCAAGGTGTCCTGCGAGCAAAACATAATACTCTTCCGCGGAGGCTGCTGTAGGAAAGCTTTGAGCATGGCGAGTGGAGGGTTTCTTCGGCAAGTCAACCACCCTGTCAACCTGCAGCAATCACAGCTCGGTGCGACCATGAGCGCTTTATCCTCAGAACCTAGCAAGGCTCGCTATTGGTCTTGCGAGGCACAACAAGACAAGGCACCTTAGTGAAGCCTTAGTGCGCACTTCAAGCACTTCAGGTTGTGAGAAGCAGGCACTTGTATCATCTTGTATCTAATGTCCATGTCGACATGTCCAAAGCCTGTGCTGATGGACGACTGCATGATCCGAAGACGAGAATTCGGCCAGACACTCGGTATGCGCCATGCGCAGTACACGGGCAGCAAATATAATAGCGTGTGTCCGCTCACGAGGTTTACGGCGCAGAACCCCAAGAGAAAAGGAAGCGATAGCTGGAAGAGGCACACAGCTGCATCAGCTGCCATGTGAGATATTTGGGGTATAGAGCAAGCAGGCAAGCAAGCAAGCAAGTAAACAAGCAAGCAAGTATTTACAGACGGCACTGTTATAGTTCGCAGTCTGATTGCTTTAAAGTAGTTATTGCAGTACGTTCTGGGCAGTTATGGCGGCAGCAACAAGTCATGTAGTCTCCGAGTACATTGTAGCGAAAGAAAACTCCAACCGGCCCACCCTCCCAATCCAGTGCTCATGTCTTTGCAAAGGCCAGTGTTTCACCGGAGCGCATCGTTTCAGTTTCAGCTTGCTAGCTCGCGCGCCGGGGCGAGACGAAGCAGGAGCACGACTGTGAGTGGAAACGGAAGACAGGTCAGGAGAATGGCTGTGTACAAAAGCCGTCTTGCAACCTATCACTTCAAACTTGTTAGACGAGCACTCTACGTATGAGTTTGATGAACGTGTGTGCATGCATGCATGCACTTGATGATAGGTAGACAGCCAGGTAGATGGACAAGTAGATAGGTAGACAGATAGATAGATAGGTGTACACATGCCCAAGACGAAGGGGCGGAGCAATCAACCACAGGAGCCAAGGCCGGCCAGCATGATGCAAACGACATGCACCTTTGCTGCGAGAATTGAGTGTATTCACGAAGCAGCATTGATCTCTCATCACTCTCGTGATGAGTGCGTCTGCTGGTGCTGTTGCTGACAGTGCCACTGACGCTTGTTGCCGGTGTCGCTACTGCAGCTGCATGCTGGCGTTGCTACTGCATTCGCTGCTTCTGCAGTGTCCGTAGCAGCATGTAGCAGCGAGAGCGCAGAGACCAATATAGAAAAGTCGAGCCTCCTTGAGACCCAAGGCCCAAGATGATAGGCTCAATGCTTCGGCCCAGGGCCGGCCCGTGACTGAGGCCGCCAAAAAGGGCCCTGCGAAAACCGGTGTGTGGAAATGCCGAAGCGTGGCGGATTCGACGGCCGTTGACGAAGCCTCGACGAGGCCGAAATGGGTGCCGTCGCGGGCCCGACCCTGCGCCGCGTCGGTGTCCCTGCGCTTCATAGCCAGACGGGACACTCGCCCGTGCCGCCGTCCGAGCTGATGGCGGGCCTGTCGCAACGCGTGGCGTAAGCAGCCGTCGAGCACCGCCTGGAGAAAGTCGCCAGGGCGATGTGAGCTGCAGCTGCCAGGGCCTCGTTGGCCAAGTCGCGAAGGCGCGAGCCTTCGAAGCGTCGCTGTCGCGTTCGCGTCGACGGGGCTCGGCCATGAGGGGGGCTGCTGCTGCGGCTGCGGCATGCTGCGGCTGTCTGCAGGGAGCGTGCTGCTTTTGTGGCAGGTACGAAGTTTACAAGAAGGCAGAGACAGTGGCTGAGGCTGGCATGGAATGTGAGAGACTGCGACATTGGCATTCCCGGCATTTCGGGACTAAGGCCCTCAGCCTGGGATGCAAGAAGGGAGACCTTCTGCATGATCAGAGCAAGGGCTACTTGATCATAGCCCAGGCCTAAAGAACGAGCATAGGGAGGGCCCAGGCCCTACCTGTTTTCAGATCAGCCTGAGGATCCAGCCAAGCAGCTTCCCCCGCCCACTGCAGGCGCCGATGCTTCTGCAAAACTCTTTGACCCCTGGACGTTTTCTGACTTGCTGAGCAGCGCTGAGCAGCCGCAGGCAGCGCGCCTGCCAAGAGCAGCAATCTGCTCGACAGGTTAGTGGCGAAGAAGCCCACTGTGGATGAGGTGGCGGAAGGTCTGAGGTTTCAGAATTCAGTTTCCCCCCTTGACGTTGCGCTTAGGTGGCACGCTCTGTCCTTCCACCACGGGAAATCTCCTGCTCGTCAGATTCAGGCGAGTCACCGAACTCTGTGGTTTTGATGCTGCTTTAGACTGCGATGTTGCTCACGAATCTGAGCCGAAAGCTGCTTCTCCACCACGTGGTTAGTCTGGAGCTGGCTAGTAAGGCACAACACCTCATGCGATAAAGACTGGCTTGTGGGACAGGGCCCTTGGCAGCAGTGTAGCCTTGATCCCAAAAGAGACCCTGCAGTTTGGTAAACTTTGGTCTGAGCAGCTAGTCGCAGCTAGTCCTTGTGGCATCCTCTGGCTTCTCGCGCGTGGAGAACTCTTGCAGGCACCAGTTATGTCGGGGCCCGATCCACTAGGCCTCTTAGTTTGCCGCGTTGCCGAAGGAAACGGGCTTTCAAACGAAATGGGGAGCCCCTGGAGGAATCCCCAAAGGCAGCAGCAGCTAGCAGCAGACTAGGTTACTATACTGGTTACTGCCGCAACACACATTCCGTTGCTTTGCGAAGCAATGCCTTGCATGCACCTACAGTCTGAGCAAGAATCATGCTGGAATATGCTGGACGTAGGTGCATCTGACCTTCGTCAACCTGCTTCACCGATGCGGAAGAGACCCGCAGAAGCGCTCCTCTCACCGCGCAAGAAGCCAAAGACGGAAGTCGGGGAAGTCGAAGCCGAATCTCGAGAGACCATCAATTACCAAGACATCGTTACACAGGTCGCCTGGCCCCCTGAGCGGCTGAGCGACTAAGAGCCCGGAAGTGAGCTTTAGAGCTGTAAGGGTGCTTCGTGCCCTGGTAAGGCCAAGAATGTGCAGATATTTAAAAAGGCCGTGGACTGCCCGGACGAGGAGTGCAGCCCCCGAATTGCTTGAAATTTGGATGCGGACGCGAGGTCTAGCTATAAATTCGGATAGTCAGAGACAGGAGGCCGCTCCTAGGGTTGGTCGTCTGCTCGTCGAATTCTGACTGCATCCGGACTGCGTGTCACAGGATGTCGCCTCCACCGTTCCCGACGAATCCGAGGCGCCCTCACATGCCGCGTGGGAAATCTGTGAGAAGCATATATAACCGTCGGTCCTTAGTTAACTGCAGAAGCGTACAGTGTGGAGGATCAGGACCTGCAGCTAGCCGACCGAAAGCAGCTTCTCAGCTGCGGAGATTCAAAGATCTAAGGCCATGACGGGGCAAATGTGGGTGACATCCTGAGGCAGCATCCAGCGCCGCAAAGAGCAGAAGGAGAAGAGGAGCCCTGGGTGACAAAGCTGAGGGAGTGAATTGGCATGAAGCGATCGAGCTTTGTACGACTCTCAGCATGATTTCAGCTGGTATTTGCCAGCTCCATAATGGGACAGCAAGTGAGCACCCACTGCTCAACTGCCCTAATGCTCATGTTCCGGACATGTCCAGCAATATCGGCAATGCTGTCTCGCATCTGTGTATGCCTAGGTTTCATGTTTGAAGCACTACAACTAGTTATTGACGTGGGCTTTTTAACCCTCTGATCTTTGCCGCGTGAGTCGTGCGTTGTGCTGCAGGACGGAGCTCCATCTGCGGCAGGCCTTGAGCATTTCCTGGCTGCATCCACGCCATCCGGTGAAATGTTGCGGCAGCCAGGTGCGTTGAACCAGGCGCTTGCAAGTGAAGTGCAGGACCGGATCTTTCTTACTGATCACCCAAAGCTTCCTTCCCGGCTAGACCTCTCCCATGAGTCCATGAGAAGACAGGAATGATGCATCTCGTCACTCCGCAGCCACATGGCTAAAGGTTCGCACGCGAACTTTATGGACATCTTAGTCTGCGGACTACCCATCCGGTAATCTCATCGGATCGCGCTCTCGCGACGTTTCATGGATAGTGCGGCCAAGAAGGAGGAGAGCCTCGAAAATGGTGACGAGAAGGTAACACTGCTGGGTGGCAAACAGCGGCGTGACTTCATCGCACGATTTGCTGAAGAGACATTGCCTACCGGCCAGCCGGAAGGCTGGCCGGTAGCCCCCTTCTGCCGCAGGCGAGTGCTCCTGGACTTGCGGTGCTGCAGAGTTCCTCGATGACTTGGCAGGCTGACAGAACGCAAGTGGTAAGTCCTGGTAAGTGCTCTTCTTTGCCATTGAAGCAACAAGCGGCTGCAATGCTTCAGAATAGGCCAGAGTCTCGTGCCATCAGGAGCCATTGGCTACAAACTCCTTTTCCTGCTGTTTGTTGTGGAGCATGCCACTGGGCTTCTGTGACACGAGCAAAGCTGCACTGCCATTGCTGTCAGTACTTGCCGAGGTCAATAGAGGATTTGTGGCCGACTTCTCGGGTCAAGCGGCAGCTTGGCTATTTGTTAGATCTCGTTTTGTAGCACAGATGCAGTTGGCATTTAGTATTATCCTGCATGGCAACTCTAAGGAGTCGTATGTGTACAAGACGCAGCTTGCCAGCAACGTTAGTTAGAACATACTTTGGGGAGTCTTGCCCTCATCGTCACAGATGCTCTTTCGCCTGAAAGGTATGCTGTGTCTGCTCCGCGAGTTCAAATCTACCAAGGTTCGTGATGGTTTGCACATAAAAAGCTTTAGCCGAAGCCCTGTGAAGTGACGAGTATAGCACCATTGCAACACCCACTTCTTGACGCCAGATTCCTCCTTGCTCATGTTTCTGCTACGGAAGGCATCTCAAAGCTCCCGTGGGCTTTGAAGCCCGTGGTGGGCCTCATCAGCGATGTGATGCCCATAGGTGCCTCGACGAACTTGCGGGGGCGGAGCGACGGATGGATCCTGATGCTGACCTCAAGGGGCCTATCTTCGACGCCGTAGAAGCAACTAAGATGTACGAGTAGCTAGCGGTTCTGTGCTTCTGCTCGTCCCGCTTGTTTTGGCAAGAGGCCTTGTCTTTGCGTTTTGGTGAATTGGTGTTGTGAGTATCTGTGCTGTCCACTCGAGCCGGGCTCCTAAAGGGGCTGCCCGGTGAGAACTCAGGTGGCTACCACAAGGCACCGTACATGATCGGAGCGGTTTTCGTTGGCAGCGCTGCCTTCCTCGCTGTGGGTGCTGTGCCGCACAGCATGCTTCCGGTGTCTGTGCTTCTTGGCGAAGCATCTGCGAATTCACGTAGGCGACAGAGGCCGACGTCTCAAAAAGTAGCAGGGTTTAGGGCTGTTTAGTGTGTGAGAAGGCTTGGAGGGACCTTCATGTCAGAACGAAGAGCATTCAGCATTTCTGGCTTACATGTTTTGCGCCTGCACCTGGCATCCCTGGAGACAGCCGTGAGTAGTCGCGTTGCATGTTGAGCTGTTTCTCGCGTTGCCGAGGCTGGTAGTTTGTATCTTCCTGCAGCAGTCGCAGTTATCGGTCTGCGATATCCTGGCTGAAGCCTCCCGACATCTTTCCGGCTGGCATCTTTCCGGCTTGACTTGAACGACCAGTGTGCAAATATATTCCTGAGGCAAGATATGCGCAGCAGATACAGGAGGTGCCAGCCTTCGGATCCCATGTGCTGAGCCCTCTGGTTGCAGACCGTATCGCCTCCCAGAAATTGTTGAACGGACCACTGGATAGCCCTTTGCAGCTACGATGTGCGAAGGCTTCGTATGGTTTGGTATGAATGCAGGGCCGCTTGGTCGCATGAAGCTCTCATGAACCCTGGAGCCGGAAGCCTCCTGAGGCGCTACTTGCAAGACCCTACAAATCCCTACAAGAACCTGACGCAGCTGTTTTTGGATGTTGGGCGACCTGGCGCCGAGGTCTGTGCTGGGCGTCTTGTTGTCCGGCCTCCTCCTCGCTCATGGATCGCCAAAACTGCCTTACCTGATCTCTGCGAAGTTCTCAGATGGGAATGCAGGGTGCGTGCGGTGCGTTTGAGGTGACCGGGGTGTGTTACCTGCTCGAGCTAAGGCCCTGCCAGCGGCAATGGCCACAGTCTCAGTGGGCCACAATCCAGCAACTACCCGCTCATTCCAGCGCCAGGTTCTGATCCCTTTATTTTATGGCTGCCTTGAAGAAAAGATGGTGCGATCAGAGGAAATAGCTCCTCTTTTGCAAAACACATAGCCTCGGCACACTGCGAAGATCACTTATCATCTTCTACCAATCTGCATGATGTCTTCAAGTCTAGCTACCGACGATGAAGGCCGAAAAAAGGAAGAAATTCTATGCGCACCTGGGCTGCTTTAGCATCTAGAGAGGCAGCCGGCGTTCCGTCTTTCTCTCGTCAGTTATTCTGAATTGCGAGGCAGAAGGAGGCCTGCCTGTTGAGTTTGCATCTTGGCCGCATGTCGTGACTCTCTTGCCTCCAGTTTTGAAAGCAGCGATGATTATATACGGGGGCACGCACCCTCCAGTCGAAGTAGGAGCACCATGAGTGAAATGAGCCTTCTTCCTTCTGAAAGTTTGCCCATGCAGCCATTACAGCTTGAAGAAAGATTCGCAGCAATGAGCTCGGTAACTACACTTTTTACATCGGCTGGTGAAGTCAGCCCGGAGACGCTTCGCGAGGCACAGCTACGAGCACAAGAACTTCTCCTCTCGACTCAGGACATCAACGGCATGGCGTCTTTATGGGGAGCGCCAGTGAGGATCGATGCGAATGCAGTGTCGCATGAAGGTGTCGCATGAAGCTGAGGCCTGGGTAGACATGGCTGACACGGGCGCGGCTCCTGATGCATCCATGGCTCCTGAGGCATCCAGGGCTCCTGATGCATCCATGCTGGATTCCCTGCGAGAGCCGACACCGGATAAGCGGCATGCACCCGATCAGGCAACGCCACTGAGCAAGCGTTTAACGAGCGCTCTGACGGCTGCGAAGTCCCCACCTGCACGCAAAGCTCTTCCAGCGGAGAGATTCAAGACTACTGAGGCGATCATTCCCTCACCCGGCCTCATCATCTAGGCAAGGATCGATTTACACCGAAGAGAACGTGCCTACGCTGGACTCGAGCCAAAGTCAGTTGGATTTGCTTTGTCGTCAAGTCTCGCAGATCAATAGGAATGATTTGCGCACATACCTGAACTTCCCCATGCGCAGCCATAAGAAGCAACAGGAGCGAGTGGGTGAGGCAAGAGCTAGAGCCGATGCGGAAAAGGAGTTGCGCCTGAAAGCAGAGGTGGCTCGTGCCAAAGCAGGAACCTGCTTGGAGGGCTTCAAGGCAGGGCACGCTCAGCAGCCAGCTTAGCAGACAGCTCAGCAGTCCGTTCCAGAACCAGCTCCGGCATCAGCACAAATAGCTCAACAGCCCGCTCCACCGGAAAGGTTCCTTGTCAAAAGAGGATGTGATGTTGCTGCAAGCGGAGCAGAGTAATTTGGAACACCTGACCCACTTCACAGACAAACATCTTCCAGATCCCGTCGAGCCTTTTCCTGTGCTGATGGACATGGCAGCTTTCGAGGCGAACTGAACGGGATTGTTGTTGTTTGGTTATTTGCAGAAGTATCTTAAAGCATCACACCAATATCAAAAACAAGTTACTAAATGGTTGGGTGTAGGATGACTACTGTTCTGGTGCAAATACGACACAAACATTGAGAAAACGAATACACAAACAAACGAAATCCGCAAAACACTACATCAGCACCAAAAAAATCAAGATACCAACTGGCATAGAACTAAAATTTACATTAAACCAGCGACGGAGAATCGAGTCCTCCCTCTCCTCGAGAGAAAGGGAAATGAGATGAGCACTACACCTACAATCTATACCATTTCCCTGTAAAAAATTGGGTATTGCATCGAGCGAGGATGTGCTGCGCCCTTTACGTGATCAGAGGATGGGTACACAATCTGTCCGAGCAGAGACCAACGACGAATGGCTCGTGCATCGCCAAGCCGACCTGGAGTTGCTGACTCCATCCAGACACACCACAAAGATCTACCTGCATCTGGCTTGTGGACCCAAGCGCGCGGTCATCCGGGCACAGGCGCGGCATGGGATCTTCTAACTTCTCGTCTCGGCACTTGCCTGGACAAGTCTATGGAAGATGTCGGAATCGTATACGCCTTGTCCTTTCCTGACAGTCCTATCGTCAAGATCGGAACGTCGATGTGGAAGCACTGCCAGGAGCGATGGAATCAGCTGCAGCAGATTTTTCAGAAGAAGCCGACACTACAATTTTTTCTCCTGACAGTTGAAAATGCGTCGATAGTTGAAATGTATGACTATGACATGTTACGGAAAGTGCCAGGGTGAAATGCCAAGACTGAAAGGGATGACAGAGCAAGAACTCACTGTCTTCCCTCTTAGTCCAAAGATTGGGCATTGCAGACTCCTGCATCGAGTCTGGACGAATCGCAGGACACGCCTCAGTGCGAAGGCATACCCGTTGCATGTTCGCAGATGGGAGGCTGTGTCCTCGACTTTTCAAGATCATTGGGGCTGTTCGAACCTTGCTTGATCTCTGATGCCACACTGTTTACCGATTCTGCACTCCTTCATACATGCAATGCTCTGATTGCAGAGGGCTCTTTTTTTCCAGCTTTGAACGCTGCACATCAGCGTCCCTTTTTATCATATTGCATGCAGTCATGACTGCTGAGCCTTGGACACATTGCAGGCGACTCTTGTCTATATGATCAGGGGCAGCATGGTCTCAGCTCAGGCCGGATTACAGCAAGTCCTATGTCCACACACCCAGTAACCCAGTATCCTAAACCTTTGCAACTTTGAATTAAAGGATCGAATTATGTAATATTAACAAAAATACCATGAAAATACGGAACATCTTAAATGTTTAAGCAAATCCCATAAACATGTATATAAACAACCTAAATGTTTAATGACCGTATACCAGACAACATAAAATCAACAGTCCCCGACTAACTGTATGGACTTTCAAACCTTTATATCACTAAAATAGCTCTAAAATTCGGAATGTTTCACCAAGTAAACGTAAAAACCATACCGAGTACACTGTTTGTCCTGACACTCTAGTTATGTTCACTTGAAACCCGAAAGCAAAAACAACCCATGTAGTATTGATAAACTATCTCTAAAATTCAGGCCGTCCTCAAAATTATAGGCGAATGCCACACAAAATGCATTCTAAATCCTGGTATTCTAACTACTGTAGACCCTACCTCGAACATGAAAGCAATCATCCCTGACATGCCCGATGGGTTTTCGAAGCCTTTACACTACCGAAGTATCCCCACAATGCCGAACGTCCTCATCACACAGGAGCTTTCTGCGACGTCTGTTACATGTTACGGAGTCGCCAGTCCTGCATGCTGTACTGCATGAGATTTTCCGTATCTGTTCAAAGAAGAACAAAAAAACCTGTGCGTGCACACAGCCATGCTCATCACCGTGCTATGCCTCTGCTTGCACACAGTCATGCCCCTTGTACAGATTTCGAAGCTGATGGACTGAGGTTGATCTGCGTGGTCTGCATTGGTTTGACCGTTTGCGGGCTGATTTCTTCAAGCACGCGTGTCAACGCGATCGCTGCCACCATCGCTTTCTTTGTCGTGGGTTTCTTCTTTAGCGTCCCTCGGCCCCGATGTGAAAACTCAGAGTCTGCGGACATCATAGGCAAAAAACTCCAGACCTGCCTGCTGCAAGGTACTTCTCTCCCCGGAAATAGCCAGGTTCAACTTGTGGTCGTTGTTGCAGACGTCGTTATCATTATCGACGAGTGCCTCAGATGCCAGACAGCCTAAGAAGCAGAGAGGCGTCAAGCCAGACGCCAGCAGATGTGCACATGTGCCTAGTTGCCGAGGTGGCGCAGCATTCTACTTCATGACCGATACTGAAGAGCAATACAAAGAGGCTTGCAAAGCCAATAGCCGACGACAGAAAGGCTTGCGTTTTTTATTTGACGGTGCAGGGCCCTCATTTCACGCCTCTTTACTACAACTCGGTGATTGGAACAGCTGCTTGCCTTGTTCGGCTCTATCCTCGAAAAGCAACCCCTTCCCTGAGAACCTCGACCGTCGGTGCAATTTCTGCAGCCGAGGTTGGAGCAGTCATGTCCTTGGCAGCTTGGCCATGAGCATCAGCCACAGATGTAGTCAATAGAATCTTGAAGATTGCAATGACAGTCAAATGCTATGCTTCGACGTGGAACACAGCAAACGATGTGGCAGCAAGTCTAGACTGCAACGGCAACCTGACCGTTAAGGTGGGCGTCGCGACATTCCAGCGCTACTTCAGCACCTACCGATACAGGATGCTTGGCAATGCCTACTGTATGTAGGCGGGCCTGTGGCAACCATTTCGTGAAACTTGAGATGACTTGCATCTGGCAGCTCAGGAACCTGCTGCTTGTCACCAACATTGCCTTCTGCCTCATGAATGCCCTGGACACTGTCTTGCCACCCGGATTCCCCACTCTCTTCAAGGGATGGACCCGAAGAGCCATGACACACTTCACAACCAAGGTTCAAGCGCTTGAACGTTAGCATGGGCATCCCGGACCACGCTTTTGTGCTGGGACTCCTGCCTGCACGTCTTCGGGGTTGTCCGCGCCCGAAGTTTAAGATCTCAGCACATAGGAGAGCTGGGAGCGAGAGGGATTGCTTGAAACGTTTGGAATTGAAGTCGTCAATACTTGCAAGGAGGTTCATGAGATTTAGACGTAGCCGTGAGTCGGTACTTTAGTCTGTCTCAGGTACCAGCTGCATGCAGAACGTCCTTATGCAGTGGCAGTGGATGCCTCAAGTTATCATCCTCTCGTATTTCTGCCCACGGGGCATGGAGGCCACAATGTATGCTCTCCTGGCGGGGTGCCACAATCTGGGTAATACGATTGCCAGCTGTTGGGGAGCCCTTCTTCTGGAAATGTTGGACGTCAATCCGACAGGGTCCGTCGGCGAGTCTGCTCAGTTCGAGAACCTTTGGAAGGCTTCTCTGCTTGCTTCACTGATGCCGATCATCACCGTGGTGGCGCTGTTTCATTTCATCCCGGATGTCAAGCAGGGCGATCCTGTCGTAGACCCTAACGCCGAAGCTACTCGAGGATCCTTATGGAGGCAATACTGGGACGATTGAGATTGATGAAGCCAGCGCAAAGGAAAAATACCTTGAATAATTTGGATGCCACTCCATGCCTGGCTGTCTTTTTTCTTGTGCATTTCAGAGGTCCTTGTGTGTCTTGTGGTAACGGTGGCAGAAGTCTGGTCTCCTTGTCGTGTGGTCCTCCAGGCCTTGGGCCCTGCGCCTTTGGTCCTCTAGTCCTGTGGTTCTCCCCTTTACGAGTAACTTGCAGTGTGACATGAACACCAAGAAACCAAACATGTTTTTCCTACTAGTCGCAAAGCTAGAAGCAACGAACAACCAGAGATGTGCTGCAGGTTACAGCTGTTGCAAGAATCGCCGGACGTGCTATAAATCCAAGTACTGGGAGCCAGACGGCAAGCAGAAATGCTGCAACACTGCCCAATCCTGCAACTGGAAATGAGCCAAATCACCACGTTCGCAGCTAGGAATTGAAATGCATAGGAATGCTTGACAATCACAGAATTTGATGCCTATAAAGCCCGGAAACCGTGCAAGCTACAGCTACTGGAACCAGCTCAGGAGGAAAGCGACACCCTATTAAATTCACCCAGAAACACACCTCCGTGCTGTAAGCTCCGGAATCTGCCGCGCCCCGGAGCAGTCCTTGTGTCCGCAGGACACTGGCGACTGCGTGACCAGATTGGAGGACCTGCTGGACTTGTTTTTTGCAGAGTTACGCATCAAGCATGTCGGCAAACGACCCCAGGACCCTCGCCCGAAGCATCCGATCTCATGCCCGACTTGTTAGCTCTTCGGTCTGGTCAGGACGGGGCTGAAGGCGAAGATGTTGGGATCTCGGTCAAGTGCATTCAAGCAAGGCCTTGCCCCTCAAAGAATCCGCCAAGTTCGCTGGCCTTGTGCGTGCCCGGTGAGCTGTTTACAAGCAAGTTCTGGAGGGTCGCGTGCCCGGAGAGGGCTGTAGGCCACCATGCCAGAGTTCTTCCCGGCCTTCCGGCCGGAGAAGCGGAAAAAGCCCATTCTGTTTAAGAATGCCCGGATTTACGACGGCCTTTCAGAAGGGCTAAGTCAGCCTCAAGACGTGTTAGTCGTGGGGAACCTGATCCAAGACGTCGGAGAAGGAATCAGTGCAGAAAACTGGGGCGCAGTCAGCGTTGACTGCTCCGATCACACACTAATGCCTGGGTTGATTGATATGCACAGTCACCTGGCAATACAAGAAGGGATGCTGGAGGGCCGTGATCAGTTTGATCAAATGGCCATGGGTGCTATGTGTGGGCAGGACTGTATCGACTATTTGCTTCAAGGTTTCACTACATGCCGTGATGCCGGTGGAAATGTGTTGGGCATGGCCAGGGCCATCAATGGCGGTCGGATCCCAGGTCCTCGCATTTTTGCTTGTGGGGCTTTCCTGAGTCAGACAGGCGGGCATGGCGACACTGGCTGCTGCTTTGACCAGCCTGGCGATGCTGACACGCTGGAGCGTTTCGGCTTCTCCCACATTGTTGATGGACGCCCCGAGATGCTAAAGGCTGCCCGGAACAACCTGCGAAACGGGGCAACACAGTTGAAGATCATGGCCGGTGGGGGGTGTGCCAGTGCCTTTGACCCCATCCATGTCACACAGTTTACAGACGATGAGATGCGCGCTGCCGTTGATGTAGCCCGGGACTACGGAACATATGTTATGGCTCATGCCTACCACGATGATTCAATCAACAGATGCCTGGATGCCGGTGTGCGCTGCATCGAGCATGGCTTCCTCATGTCTGAGTCCACGATGAAGCGCATCGCCGACGAAGGTGCCGCGATGTGCCTCCAGTCATGTATGTCTCTGGAAGCATTTGCTGAGCCAGAGAAGATTACTTTCTTTTCGAAAGACCAGAAGAAGAAGGCAGCAAAAGTGGCTTCGGGGGCAAAGCAGATGATGGAGTTTGTGCGAAAGTACAAGCCGCTGACAATCTCGGGTGGCGACATGTTTGGTGCCTCTGCCCAGCACCGGCAGGCGGACAACGTGATCACCCTCGTAACGTTGGGCGGCTTTTCTGCAGCCGAGGCCCTTCGCAGTGCCACTGGAGATGCAGGGAAGGTCCTGGCATGGAGTGGGGGCATGAACCCTTACAAGGATGGTCCTTTAGGCATAGTCGCCAAAGGAGCATACGCAGACATCATTATAGTAGACGGCAACCCGCTGGACGACATCACCTGCCTTAAACGCGATCACGTTCGGGTGGTGGTGAAAGATGGCATCTGCTACAAATATACCCTGTCGCCGGGGCGGGCAGATTCTGACGCACTGACTCCCTCGGTGCTCTCCTCGGGCAGTGGGACTTGAAGCTTACCTCCCGTGGCGTGCAACTGCGCAGGCTGTGGAGTTCTGGTGACAGTTGTGCTGCAACGAGACCCCCACGTAGTCGGGCCTTGTTGAAGACCATAAGTGTCGAAGCAAGTGCATCGCCCGCGAAACCAGATAAATAATGGTGTGAAGTGTTCGGGTGTGATGCAGCGCTAAGTTCAATATTGGTGCGCGCAGCTCGAAAGCGTGTCCTCCGAGGAAATCGTCCTTCGACTTCAGTTTGGTTTCACTTCCGTGAAGGAGGAGGAGGAGGTGTGATTGGATGCCTGCAGGTCTCCAGTACTTCTAAACCAAAGCGACGCGAGGAGTCGGACGAAGATTCCAATCAGCAGATCTCACCTGACAAGGCAAGACAGATGGCATCTGTCTCCCGACCTTGCAACCACTGCTGCACTGATCTGCACTGCCACAGACGCAGGTCCACACGTCTTCGTCGTCAAGTGCAAAGGACTTGCCTCAGATGTTCAAAGCGCAGCAGGAACAGTGCTCAGCTCAGTCGGGTCAGGCTCTTTGCGCACTGTCAGCTGGCTTTGCAAACTCTCGTGTCTTATCAATTTTCTCATGGGGTCAGGTCTGAAGAGCAAAGCCTTCCCAACGAAGCCGAGAGTGAGGAGCTGTCGCTACAGGCGAAATCTTGTTCTGATCAGCAGCCATATCTTGCCCAATCTAGCGCAACCTCCTCTCAATCTCGCTCTCAGCTCAGTGGCAGCACAACCTCATGCTGACGTTGCTGCTGGATTTCGGCTCTGAGCAAGTGATTGGGGCGTATCCAAGCAGACACCCTTCTGCTTACCGTGCACTCCCTTCGTAAATTCTGCCGGCAACGAAGCCGAGGATTGGCTGCAGCCCCTCAGCAGTTCTTGTGCTTCGGCTGGCTTTTGCATCTACCTTTGAAGAGTAGACGCAGACAGCGAGTGAAAAAAACCACACTCGCTTTTCATGGCGATCTTCCTGGCATTCCTGTTTTCGGTGGTGGCCATCACTCAGTTCACAACCGCTGACAAATCTACCCGTCACACTGGGCTGAAAACGCCGCCGGTGGCACTGCCATTGCTGCAAGAAGCTTCGGATGAATGGCTGCTGCAAGAGGAGACTGGCCAAGAGCCTGCAGAAACCTCTGACATCCCTGATGTCTCCTGCGACACGCCCGCCGCGCAGCTCTTCAGGATTCCCAGCCTCACCGAGCTGCCGACTCCCTTGCCGGATCTGCTCGTCGTGCTGGTGGCCTTCGCATGCTTCGGGATCTCCTGTCGACTGCGCACCATCCTACATGCCGTTGCTCGAAAGGACCGTCAGCCCCAGGTTCCAGTGGAAAGCACTGATGCCTTCGGCTGCACAAAGCTCCATGTGGCAGCACATGCGGGCTTGTTAGAGGAGGTCCAGAGCTTGCTGAAGTGCGGCTCTAATCCGAATGCCCAAGAGGCGTGGGATGAGACTCCACTTCACATGGCTTCCCGGGCTGGACACTTGCAAATCGCAACCCTCCTCGTCGCGCACGGTGCAGACATCAACATGCGCAATGCAGATGACGAAACCCCATTGGTGGTTGCTGCGAATGCAGGCAAGCGGGAAGTCTGCTCCTATCTGCTTGAGATGGGAGCTGGCACAGGAGGTTTGGGGGAGGAAAGGCTGCCCTGCCTTCTGAACACCCTGCTCATGCACGGTTCTTAATTTGGCTTCGTAAGCTTCGCACTAATGAACGAGTTTTGGATTGCTCCGATCATGGCTACCACTGCGTGCAAAGCTCGAATGCTGAGGCAGCGAATGTTCATGACAGATGCGGACAGCAAGCTCAAGGCCTTGCAGCATCGTCGTCGGCATGGCATAGCTTTGTAGCTGGTGTCCGGGCACGGGTCCGTGTCGAGTCGTCCTCACATCGGAGGCTCCTCCAACAGCAGCCAAAACGACTGCGTGCAGGCGGGCACGTCTCTTTGCTTGCAGGATCAGTGTCTGCCCATGTTCAGAGCGTGACGACGGTTGACACTATATTGCCTCCGTCGTGCATGGTCTGTATGTGTATGTTGACATGTACGGTCACAGGCTTACAGAATTACATACTCCAGCAAAGTTGTAAAATGCAAATGTAAATGTGTATCAGTGTGTAAATATATATGTATACATATATATATATATACATATATATATATATATATGTATTTATTTATTTATGCAGGCATGCATTCATCGGTCGACTCGTGGCTACTCAAACACGCTTGTTACAATCCTTCCACGAAACCGGCATCACAGCATACAGGCGTGTATGTGTCTTTCATTGCTTGTGCATTTGCTGTATTTCACGAAGTAACGTCATCCTGCCAGGTGAAGTCCACGTGTGCGCGGAGACGTAGCTCGTTGCCATATGGTCTTGGGCTCAATGTCGTCCTTCGAAGTTCTGCGCCCTTTTCGAGGGCCGAAAACGAAAACCAGTCCTCTTAGATCTCTTAGCTTCGCCGTTATGACTCACCACCGCTACTACAATTGCGTTTACTGCAAGAGCGTGGCAGGCATTACAGGAATGTGGGCAAGCTTGAAAGTGGCATAATTCGAAGCCCGCTGCACTCGTCAGCAGGGATTGGAAATGACCCGAGAGAGCTTGTTCCTGTCTCACCGAAGTTTTGTGCCGACTTCACAGCTAGATTGCTGTAGGAAGATCAGGCCTACATCTACAGCCCTGTTCGCCCGAATTGATCTGAAGATCAGTATGATCGGACAGTCCTGCAAGCTGTGCAGTCTTCTTCAAAAAGGCAAGCATGCTGAGATACGCCCCGCGCAATCCCAGACATGCTTCCGTCCGAGAGCATCAACCACGTTGCAAACCTTTCATGCAGCACCGTCTTTTGCGACACAGGCGAAAGCAGAGCTCGAAGAAGCGCAGAGGTTATCCTACGAGCAAGCCACCTAGTCTTTGATTGGATCTTTGGGCTTCTCACGGTCATGACACGTCCTCTTTCGATGTGCCTACCATACCTACCTTGACATTTGCAGACTAGTCCGGTAATTCGACCGAACACGATCACACAGATAGTCTTAGATGGCACATACAGTCAAAGCCGGGTACAACATTGTGCACACTTTCAGTGAGAACAGTGGAGACAATGGGATTGATTGAAATGTCACGAATTTTTCTCCTCAAACTTGAAGGAGGGTTTCATGAATACTCTGCTTTGCTGACCTGGTCTGGGCTATACTTCGAAGGCTGTTGAACGGAGGAAACTTTGGAGAAACGGAGGGCGCGTGATGCTCATGATTACGGCTTCGACGTGCCGAACCGGGGGCTCTTTCATGTCGCCTCGGCTCGCACCCTTCTGCCAAGACTGCTGTAGGAGCTTTGGTCCCCGCCCCTCCCCTGGGTGCAAGTCGTTGACTAAAGCGGACTGCAACGTTGGGGAGGTCCAGCAAGGGGGAGCCAACATACACTAGACCAGTGACTTTCCTGCTCTCCTATGCAGGGATGGCCACTTGGTTCAACCACCTGCCGGGTTCCAGAATCCAAGACTGGTAGCGATCATGCCGGCCGAGGAAATTTGCTCGGAACCTACGAGCCTTTGAGTACTGTACAGTCACCTGAAACCTGATGGTGGTTCGGCCTCCGCAAATCTGTAAACAGCAGAGGTCAAGAGCACAAGAGCAGGTAGATGGTGTTGTTCGTGAAGCGAACACGTATGCACTTATGATACCTATGCATGTGTGTATGTAATAATATGTGTATATACACATGTGCACATGTCAGACTAGCTGTGTACCTTGCCAGTGCGTGGCTGCTACATGGGCTCATCCGTTTGTCGCACCACGGGAGAATATCACATAGTTACATACTGCTACATGGCTTGTTAATCTCACCTGTGCGTCGCTTACTCGAGATGCTAGAGTCTAGAGATCTCGGAATGCCCTGGTCCCAGGGCCAAAGAGTCCGAACGCCGGAGAAGAGAAGAGGAAGACCAAAACCTCCTGAAGCAGGGGTCCAGCTGGCACACTTGAGAGATCAGCGGGGGCTCGATAGTTGTGAGAATTCTGCATACGGCAGGAGCATCGAGCCGCTTGAGAATCTAGACGAGGTGGGAAGCTTGCAGCTTCCAAGCTTTGGTTAGGGTTAGGATATGACTCTGCTGCAGAATTCTGTACTGATCCACAACATCGAATTTCCTGCTGGGGGTTTCCCTTGCCGCCGCATCGCCGTCAACCGTGCTTCCTCGCCGCAGCCAAAGAAGGGTTGAACTGGCCACGCGGATCGTTGTATTTACATGTACCTGTGTATACACGTGTATGTCTTGTAACATAACATCAATAGACGGGGGTGCTTTCTCCTATCTTCTCGTTTCATGGAGCTGAGGCGTTAGCACCAAATCTAATTTCTGGAAGCCGGATGTTGTGGCGGGCTTGGCAAATCCGATGAGTTTCGGTACATGATTTAGACGAAGTGCGGAAGGATCGGGCCCATAAATGGATGCCTTGTCACTCTATTTTCTCTAGCACGTCTGAGACATTGTAGAAGTGAGCTTGCAGATCGGGACAAGTTCAAGTTGTAACAGAGTTGAGTCGTACTAAACAAATTTGGACATGCTGCACATGCGTGGGTGATCCCGGATGCATCGACAGCTCATCTTTCCAAATCGATGATACATACTCGGGAAGGCAGAACGCGAACATGCCTTGCACCGCAGCTGCCATCACGTTGAATGTGCTGGCGGGTTTTGCTAAACACTGCGGTTCTTTGCTTTTTATGGCGGCTAGCTGCGCACGCATCACTGCCTTTTCAGTCAGCCAGCGGCCAACACGGATACGTTTCAAAAGAGCACTACCTGGGATGTTTGTGGAACTTTCGTGCGCAAATCACACTGTGTCCGGGCAGTGCCGATGGCTCCTGGCAAAGGGGTAATCGCTACAGCAATGTCACTAGCAAGAAGGCATTGAACTCGCCCGAAGATCAGTTGTTGACAGGCATCCAGTGCTTTCAAGCCGTGATTTTGGCGCACGAGCTGCAGGAGAAGTTTCTCAGTTTCTACACTGGCGTACCAAGGCAAGCCCATGCGCCACCAATTGAAGAAGTTATGTGGATCACATCCTTGACGGACATGGAGCAGGAGGAAATGCTGCAAGTTTGTCCTGGCATGTTGGTCACATCGTTTTTCCTTCATGCCGAACTCCGGTTCAGTCTGAACTCTCACGACCTTCTCGGGCAACACTACAGAGGCCGCGCCCTCCGAGTCTTGCGACGAATGAAAGCCGGAAATGATACTTACGAGCTGGACCATTACCGAGTTACGATGCGGACGTGGCCTGTGTCGGCAGCAAGTGCTCAGTCACTACAGGTGCGACGCATGAGCGGGCGTGAAACCTCAGCTGAGACGAGGCGTGTGGACATAGTTATTGTTGCGTGTAGGAGCGACCTAACTTGGGTGGATGCCATTCCTTCAATGCCCAGTCTGCGTATCTTGATTATCGCGAAATGTAGAGAAGCAGCTGAAAGCCCTCTATGCCAAAGATCGGATTGCATACCGGCTTGGCATATAGACGTGCAGGACCCTGCCGAAGGTGCAGTGCACAGCGACGAGTGCGGCGGATATGTGTACCATATACTTCGTCATTATCATGAACTTGCGGATTGGACTATCTTTTTGCAAGATGATGCACCTCGCCACTTGCATCTAGGATACCTCAACCTGGTCCTGAAAATGATTTCGTCTGGTACCTTATCAGCATTAGCCCCCCGGCTCTTCCTGCACTTGAACAACGATCGACATTTAATGTACTGGACCCCGTGCTTGGCACAGATCACGGAGTTGCTGGGGCTGCCCTCCAGCCAGCTGTTTGCATCCTACTGCTGTTCGCAGTTCCTTGTACACAAAAGCCGGATTTTGGCACGCAGCTTGGAATTCTACCAGGCAGCACAGGAGCTCCTTACCAAAAGGCTCGGGGCACTGGCTGGCTGCTTACGCATTCCTCAGCTTGGGCCCCCGAAGCCGCCACAGCCTGGACAGCGATCAGCCTTTCAAATACGCCCATGCCATCTCTACGCATCATGGCTCAAGTAGCACTGGCTTCAGTTTCTTTAGTGTACTTTGCGGCTCAGAATCGCAAGTCTCATCGCAACCTTGCATGAGCAGCCAAGGAATTCCTGTGGCATGTTGTTTTTGGGTGCGATCCAGTTCTGCCGAGACGGGAAGATGACGAAAGCTTGCCCTCAAATCTTCGATTTACGTTGGACGACGACACTCTGCTTCCTCTGCCAGACTTCTCCATGATGCTGTACGCGCATGCACCGCGATAGCAAAGTCTTTTCTGCAGCATGAAAATGCTTTGGAAACGGCGCGTGCTAGCCGCACCAGTCCCGGAAATAGCCACAGTCGCATCTTTTGATCTGAGCGAAGATCTGTGCTTGCAGGACCTAGTCCTTGCCATTGCCGAGCGAATGATGAGCTGGCTGGGTGCTGAGACGTGCGACAGCAGCGTGTGGTTTTGCCATGTGAATTTGTCTTGCCAGCAGGTTGGAAAGTACTCAGAACCGTCAGAGTCTCTTCAGATACCTCAACCTCAGCGCCAAGGCGGCCTTGAGACGGAGAAACTCCGTTGAAGCTTCAAGGGAGCCATTTCTGCAGGTGAAGGTCTGGTACAAGGAAAAGGCCCAGGCGCACCAAGCAAAAAGGAAGCTGAAAGCCTAAACCCTAAACCCTAAACCCCTTAGCCCTAAACCCCTAAACCCAAAACCCTAAACCCTAAACCCTTAAAAAAAAAAACGAAACCCTAAGGGAGTGGCCCTTGAGCCCCGGAGGCCTACTTTGAAGCGAAGCGGAGTTGCCTCGTCTCTCTGTGGCAACCTCAGCCGAGACGCCGAAGAGCCCCGTAGATCCGAAGCTGCCAGGCTGGAGCTGGACCATGCTTCTGAGGCGCTGAGGGTTTAGGGAATTTTGGGGAGTTTAGGGTTTAGGGTGACAAAAGGGGAAAGTCGGAAAGTCCTGGGGACTCTCACTTCGTCGGATTTTTGCAGGCTGTTGCCAAGTTCCTCGATGAGGAAACGGTCCGCCCAGACTCTTCACACGGAGCGATCCTCTCGCGGGAGTTGTGGCGATGAGAACGGTCTTCCCTGTACAGGCCGCAGTTGAAGCTGCCGTGTTTGAGATGCCTGCGAAGGCGTGATGAGTCTCTCGAGAGTTTGCAGTCGATATTTCAAGATCTCAGTGACTGCAGTTGTATTGTTCTCTTTTTGATGTTGATTCTTGATGACCTTTTGAACGGATTCGCTCCTTCCCAGGGAATGCACTGCCCCAAGCTCTTCGGCGTGGAGGGGGTTAGAGGTGCTCAGACTTCGACATTCCTGGGTTGTCCAGCACATGTCCAGCATCGCGTTGCCAGGCTTTGTCGACGTGGATTGACTGCTTGCTACATGGTGGTTTCTGAAAATAGGGGACCCTAATAATATAGTACCCTCACTAATGGGATCCTTAATATAAGGACCGGTACCCCTAATTTTCGGAAACCCCCACATCACTACATCATCTCACAGCAGAGAGTTGGAGTCGGATTTTTCGCGGTCTCTTTAACGCTCCCAGACCAGCGACTTCAAAGCAGGCCCAGGTGTTTGCAAGCTACTCCTGTGGCAGCTTGCTCTAGCAGGGCAAAATGCTTCCATCTGATCTGTTGCCGCGTGCAGACGGTGATGTTTTAGGATTCTGGCGATCAGATTCCGCTGAACGGGCATATGAGAGTAGGTCCTGAGTAGGTATTTGCGTCGGCTCAGCAACTGTTTGAAATCGCGACTCGCGGCATGACTCAGTGTGATCAATATCGAGGTGCCTGAGTCTTTTTGCTCCCAAGTTCATGTCGTGGTCAACAACCAGAATTCGTGTAGTCGTATAGTTCGTGCGATTACAGCTTCAGGTCCTCGCTGCCGCTTCCAGCCCTGAATCCTGGCGAAGCCATGGTGCGATCCAGGCTGACGCGCATTGCCCCGGTGGCCATGGCCGGCATCCTTTGCGGGAGGGCTTTCGTCGGCATGTTGCCGGCAACTCGATCCAGCCTCCTGCAGCGTTCTGCCGGCTCTTCAACCGAGGGAGTTCCGTGGCATTCGATCGAAAGCATTTAAAATAGTGGATAAACTTCGTGTGGTTTTGTCCACATGGCTCTCTATGGCACTAGCCCCAGGCAAAAGCCGCCTTCAACGAGCTTTTCTACCATGACGATCGACCGATTGTCCTGTATGACGGTGCCTACACTCAGACATGAATGCGGCCACTTGCTCTGACGACCTGGTGCTGAGGCGTTTGCAATATGTGCAACAGCGCCGTGGATGTGGCTTTGCAGAAGGACCTGACGCATCCATGAATGGTCTGAGTGTCGTAGCTGGTTCGACCAGAGCACGTGCTTTTCAAAGGTGCCTTTGATGCCCCCTCGGGATCCAGTATCCTTCGGTTCCCGCAGCAAAGCTCTCTATGCATTCAGGACCCTGACGGTCGCCGGCTGCGCTTCTCCGCATTGCAGTCAGAGGTCGGCAAGCAACTGCTGGTCTTCTGCGGCCGGCGAGCTGAGGAAAATTGCCTTAGGATGTGTCGTCACAAGTCACCGGGACCTGTATGTTGCGCGAACCTTGTTAGCATGGCTCGTCGGCGCATCACGAATCACGCGTGGCGCTTGCAGACTTTATTCGTAGCTTCTGTGACTGAGATGTTCTTTCTGGCCTCGCGCAGGATCTTAGCTCCATGCTGGTTGTGAAGCCTGATGGTGAATGTCTTTCTCGGTCAGATGCTGTTGTCTTTGTCGCTGCCTGAGCCCACATTCTGCAGAGTAGATTTGCTCCTTAAGCAGCTGGGTGCCCAGTGCAGGTAGGACAGCAGCTGGAAGGCAGCAGCGTGCTGCAAGGCTTGAGCAAGGTCTCCCTTGCTTTCCCAGAGGTCCCAACGGAGCGGGTTGGTTTCTACGCCTTACCGCCAGGCTGCACAGGCACTGCTACCCAAACCGCTACGAGACGGGGCATACAACGTGGTGGCCAAGGACACCTCGCAACGCTCAAACACTTCTTTCGGTTCTTGAGTCTTCGATTTTGACTCTGCAGAACCGCTACCGTGTCCTCGGTCGGCGAAAGGAGCTGAGGCTAAAACAGGACGCTGATGCCACCTTATGTTCTCTTCTGTGTAAAGTGATGAGTTGTCGGCTAGCCACTAGCCTTGCTGAAGATCTTGGTAATGTTTGGTGGGATAGGAGCACACGGATGGCCGTCAGGACGGAATGGAGGACAGATTTGTCAACAGGGAGTCCAAACCTGCCGTCGAGGGTGCCTGAGCATGTGTCAGGGAGGGCCAGATAGCAGATAGCCTTCAGATGAAACTTGAGCAGAGCTCATGACAAGGTCAACATTGTGCTAAGTGCGCACAGCGGCCGTTTCAGTACAGACACATTTTCGCCGCTCCGCTGGGCCTCCTACGCAAAAGCTGTCCAGGGCAGAGATGTCATGGCCACTGTTGGGCTGGTCCAGCTGTAGTGAAGGGAGCCTGCTGTACTCAGTATTTCTTGTCAGGCGGCGCAAGATACTGGGATCGAGAATTGACACCTTTCCCAGACACCAAACACACCATCAGGATCTCACCCGTCAGAACCTACTCGCGACCCTGAAGCATTCCAGTGGCGAAGCATTCGGAAGCACCAGCACATCTCCGCTAGTCCACAGCGCAGTTTGGATGAGAAGTTTGAAGCACTCGTAGAACTTCCACCTTGGCAAACTCACAAACGGTAGCCATGGCTGCTACAGGCTGGGCCAGGGACCCAGACACCAACCCCATCGTGCCAATTGGAGCTTCCAGGTTGCGTGGCATGGTAGAGCCGATACAGCAGCATGGCGAGAGGAGCTTCAACGCAGAAAGGCCGCCAGTTTGTCGCACTCTGGAACTTTCCAGGAGCGCGAGCCCAGTCAAGGACAACCCGAGGGAACGTAGCCGCAGTCCAAAGCGGGACAGAGGCACCACTGCAAACCCCACCGTGTCGACTGCTGCGCGCTGTCAAAACGGAGGCACCGACATTCCGCGACAGGTGCGACCACCAAGGCACTGTTGTCGCTTCTTGAGTCCGTGTGAGCAGGTCTCGGTTTCCGTCACTGGGAATGGCCACTTGCTGGCAGAAGGAAATGCTTGCCATGCTTGTCAATGTGCTTCCGTGATATAAGTAAACAAGTGTACGTAAACTACTACACCACAGATACGTTGGCGCGCCAGAAGCTTTCTCCAGCGACCAAGGAGTTGCCAGCCGTTCGAGCCCGACTCTGTCCCTGGAGCCGGTGATTTGACTGCACTGCAGTTGCTGCATGTTGCTGCCATGTATCGTTTAGGGTTTAGGGTTTTAAAGCCTCATAGAAGCCGGTGTAATGTATCCTACCTACTTCGTCAAGCCAACTTTGCACTCGAAAGCCCTCACACACGAGAGCCCTAAAGCTGAGCCCTCTGACTGTGGCGACCTAAGGTTAGAAGTATGGGCCCCTAAGATGGGGTTCCAGGCACCCTTAAAGGTGTATACAGTTACAGGGTGAATGGTAAGTATATCAGGGTCCCAGGGTTAAGGGCCCGTACCAGGGCCCATGGTCTCAAACTTAGATACGACCGTTTGCAGTATTGTTTCTACTACGTACCAGACGACGACAACATTATACTACAACTGTCGCTACCAGACCAGATGCTTCAACTTCAAAAAAGCCAGCAAGGCGGTCGGCACGTGGCAGGCTTCGAGTTTTGGGCCCTTAGGCTTCATGAAGCAGTTATGTCATGCCAGGTTCATTTTTACCCACCCCTGTCTCGCTGGAACTTTCACGCAGTGTTTATTGGTTTAGGGCGGGCAACGGAAGTACGGAGAACCCAGCAGCATCTTCTGGGCTTCACAAGAAGGACTCTAGAAACTTCTGTACTCCGACCTGGCTTCCAGATTTGCAGCCTGCGCCCCCTTCACCTGAACCTAAGTGTTACAATTACAACGCCCAGCCCGCGCCGCAAGGCCAAGATAACGGAGCAGGTCCGCAAGGCCAGGGCTGCATCAGGTCGCAGAGTATAGGGTTTAGGGTTTAGGGTGAGTAACTTTGGACATGATGCCCAAATGCAGTATGCGAATACGACAGGTCTTGGGCGAGGATTGCGACTCCTTGCCGGTGCACAGCCCAGCTGCCCTTTGCGCTGCAGACGGTGAGCTTCCTCTGCCTTCCGCTGAGGTGATCGTCGGCATTGTGTGTGCCCAACTGGCTTCAAAGCAGGCCTTGGATATCCAAACCTTGAGCGTATGCCCCAGTCGACGCGGGCAATTATCGGCTGACTGCTTGCAGACACCACTCTCACTTCTCTTGCGGGAGCATAGGCTGCGCTATGCAGAGAGAGAGAGCGAGAGAGACATTGATTGCAACTATACTAAAATCGCTAAGAAGAGGTGCGTCTGGCAGAACTGGCTCACGAACTAGTGAATTTTATGTACTCCTCGCGCCATGCACGGCCAGACACGCAAATGCTTTGTGGGCGTTGACGTCGGCACAGGTAGCACTCGTGCAGGTGTTTTTGACTCGGAAGGCAACCTGCTGGGGATGGCAACGTGTGGGCTTTCCACTCGCCGACCTTGTCCTGGTCATTTCGAACAGAGCTCGCAGCAGATCTGGGAGGCATGTTGCAGCTCTGTTCGTGAAGCTCTCTCTGAAGCAGAAGCTGCAGGAAGGCTTCATGTTGAAGGAGTCTCCTTTGATGCAACCTGCTCCCTCGTCGTCGCGAATGTGGCTGTCGGAGCTGATTTGCCAGACGTTCCAGAAAAGCCTCACTTTGTAGGGGATCTGATGTATGATGTCATTCTGTGGTGCGACCATCGTGCCACGCAGGAAGCACAGATGATCAATGACGCTGGGCACCAGCTCTTGCAGTTTGTTGGTGGTCAAGTGTCACCAGAGATGCAAATGCCAAAGCTGGCATGGCTGAAACGCTTCAAGCCGAAGACCTTTGCGAGCGCCACCCGCTTCTACGATTTGGCAGACTATCTGCTTCACCGAGCTGCCGACTTCAGAAGCACGCGGGGCAGCAGTGCAGGTGTGAGGAGTTTGTGCACCGTTGTTTGCAAGTGGAACTTCAACGCTGCAGAAAGAGGCTGGGATGCTGAATTCCTCCAGTCGGCTCAATTGTCAGAATTACCGTTTTCGAAGATTGGTACGGCTGCCGACGTCCAGGACGTCGGCAGTGCCGTGTCAGGAGGGTTAGGAGAGAGGGCAGCACAGGAGCTCGGCCTGCCTGCAGGCACCGTACTGGGCGTGGGGGCCATTGACGCTCACGCTGGGGGCATTGGCTGTCTTGGCCTTGGAGCATCGACGGTACCTCTCGAAGCAAAGCTGGCCCTCATCGCGGGGACATCTGCCTGTCACATGGCATCAAGCTCGCTGGCCGTCAAAATACCTGGCATTTGGGGCCCTTATGATTCTGCTATGATTCCAGGCCTTTTCCTGAACGAGGCGGGGCAGACTGCTGCAGGGGCAGCCTTGGACTTCATCGTCGAATCGCATGCTGCCTTTCCGGAGCTGCAAGCTGAAGCGACTGCGGCTTCCTGCAGCACATCTGAGATTTTGAACCAAAAGGTGAATAGCCTGGCGCAGCAGAAGGGGCTGCAACATGCGTCGCTCCTCTCACAAGGCTTGTTCGTCGGGCCTGACTTCAGCGGGAATCGCTCGCCGCTCGCAGATCCCCACCTGAGAGGAAGCTTTCTTGGGCTTGGACCAGCCGGGGATGCAAAGCGAGCTGCGTCCCTCGAGGCACTCTCAGTTCTTTATTTGGCCACGATACAAGCCCTTGCCTATTCGTCGCGCTCGATCATCGAAGAGATGAACTCAGCTCGAGGAAAAGCTGGAATTGCCAGCATTTCTGCAATCCATGTTTGCGGTGGCCTTGGCCAGAATGCCCTCTACATGCAGGAGCATGCTAACGTTCTCAACCTGCCGCTGTATTGCACGAAATGCCCCGGTGCCGATGTGATTCGCGGCAGTGCCATGCTGGCCGCCACTGCTGCTTCTGAATTTGATTCTGTCGCTGAAGCCATGTCGTCGATGCAACAGCCGGGGTTGACTGTTGAGCCGCAGCAAGATCGAAAGGTCCAACAATTTCACGGCGCTCGCTACCAGATCTTCTTAAGAATGCAACTCCATTTGCAAGAGTATCAATCTCTTGAGGCTGCGGCCCTGAAGTAGTCACACAGGAAGACACGGCTGCAAGGAGCCAAAGCGCTGCAGATCCGATCAGCTGCCCTGCCTTTTCCACGTGCAGGAGGCAATGCAGGCATGTGGCAATGGCTTTGAATGGTTCTGGCGGTCTGGGTACGGCCTTTCTCGTGCTCAACTTCAGCTGCGTATCATTATCTTTCTGCTTGGCCCGATGGACAGCAGGTTTACTGCCAGATGGGAGATCGAGGTGGCAAAAGGCTCCATCGAGTTGCAACATCCCAGGAAGCCACATGTCGGTGTCTGATTCAAAGATGGCTGTCTCCCCATGTGCAGACGGAAGGTGATGGCTTGCGACAAACTATTGATGACACGGCATTGCCAAAGATGAAGAGGCGGCAACGACAGCAGTCGCTGGCCTTACCCTCCCTGGTAAAGGGGAAATTATCCACCAGATTTCTGAGCAATTTGTAAGCTGCTCTTTCTGCTTCGCGCGAATTTCCGATCACAAGCCTCGCGTACAAGTCTGTGAAGCATCATGAAGGCTGGTAGCTTCGACTTAAATCTCTCATAGTGTCGTTAAGGGATCTTTTTTTAGATACTGGTCTACGATCATCTACTATCATCCTTGCAGGGTCACATGTGCAGAAAGGCTTGGCCAGGCTCTAGTAGGGCCATGGCAGGTAAAGCGAGTTGCGCAAGTTGGTTGCATCCTTCGGCTGGGCGGCTGGGCTGAGGCGAGCAGATTGCACCTCACCTACCATCGCAGAAGCAAAGACAGCTAAAGGACCGGGCTGCTGGCCAGGGGGCGGTGGTGTCCGTCTGGCACGCATTGTCATAATGCCCTAGTTCAACACCATCTGGCCAGGACTTACTCTCCTGGCTGGAAGAGGCAACGTTCGTCTCTTGGCTGTCGCACGGTTTCCGGCGACTTTTGCTTGGCCGCGCAGGCTTCAGAGGCAGCAAAGCTGGGAGCCAAGACTGGGATCTTGCTTCGGCTAGGCATGGCAGGAAATAGGACCAGGTCTGACGACGTGCGGCCTCAGCAGTTTGACTCGATGGGTAGAGGGTGCCATTGCCTTTTTCATTGGAGCCTCTCCGGCAATTCCTGGATCCGAGGTCTGACCCAAGACTGAGCCAGGCTCCGAACCATTTTCAGGAGCCCAGATCGGCACTTCGCCTGATTCCTGATCCTGGTCTTGTGACCTTTGGCAGAGAGCACGTGTCAAGTGCAAGTACCAATTCAAATTGCAGGAGGGCGATGCGGTCACTTTGCACGGCTTGGAAAAGAGGCATATCAGCTGTTGCAAGAAGGGGCAGTCACGAGCTCACGGCGACTCAGACTCAGGCCTGACCTCAACGGTTGCACCGCAGAGGTGCTCAGAGTTGCAGATCCCTCACAGCCGAGCCCTCTGAGCCACACGGCAGACAGAGGACCCGCAGTCGGTGAGAAATTCGGAAGGCCGGGACGAATCGTGCTGAAGCTGGAGAGCGGAAGCCTTCGCCTGAGACGGACTCGGGAGGAAGCCTCGGTTGATGCGCCACGGGTCTTTCGTTGCCGCCTGCACAGGTCAGATTGCAATCCGGCCCCAGAACCTTCAGCACGTGCAGCCTGAGGGCTCTGCAGAAGCAAGCGAGAAGCCATCCGATAGACAGGACGAGGCCGGCAGTCACTGGCATATGTGGGAGAGTCACTGGAGTGTGAGCATGAGGCTCCCACGCCGAAGAAGCCCCAGCCTGCGAACTCTGGGAGCTCCAGCTATTCAGGCCCCATATATATATATATAGAGTATATATAGTATATATATATATATATATTATATATATAGTATATACAGTTTATATAGTATATATAGTATATCAGAAGCAGTGGTCTCTGCACTTCACTCCTTGCTGTGCTCTATGGAGGCCCGGACCCGTCAGCCAGCAAAGTCTTCGGTTCGGCTTTCGAAAGACTGAAGGCGAAGGCTGAGGCTCCGCTCTGAGCTGCATACCCTCCCCACTTAGCCTGTGTTTCGAAAGTCTGGCTAGTTCCGAAAGAGCAGACAGCAACAGAGCACAAAGATGCAAAAGAGCAGCACGAAGCGCGAATCCTGATTATGCCCCGGTGCCACCGATGCTCGGCGACCGAAGCCCACGTGAACCCACGTGCCACCCCCTGAATTGCCCCGAGGCCGAGGCTCGTGGCGAGCTGCCCGCGCAGCGAGCTGAGTGCAAGAAGGGGGACTCGGACCCTGACACGTGGCGTCGCACGGGGTCTCGCTGCGCCTTTCCAGGGATCGGCGGAAGAAGGCAAAGACTGAGCTGGATACTCGCGGCGGAGCAGGGCTCCCAACCTGCCGATCTCAGCTCTCAGCCCCGCCACATTTTCTTGACAGATTGGAAGCTCGCAACCGGCCGGCCAAGCCAGGCATCCGCTTGAGATCTGCCTAGTGATGAAGTATCATATTTCTACGTTGTTACAGGCGGGAGCTCATCATGGGCACAGAGCCCAAGGAACCTCAGCCCGAGGCCTCCACGGAGATGATCTGGTCACAGCACGTTTAACGCGATGGCTGTGCCAGGTTGCAGAGGAGCCTCCGAAGCGTGAGCCCATCAATTTCGTGCCGGCAGAGGTGGGAAGTATATTGAACGACAGCCACTCAAGCATGAGCTCAGAGCGTTGCCGGCGAGTGCTCGAGAGACGTAGTACACTTGCAATCACTTACGCATACACAGGAGAAGACACTCATGCCCAGCCGCAAAGTGGCTCGAGCCTTAGCAGTCGTTGACAGAAAGGAGCGATCGACGGTGGTCATGAAAGTGAGAAATGTCGGATGCGCTGAGACGGTAATCGATCCTCGCCGAAATGGGCGGCCCGCCGAAGATTCGGATGACGAGGCCAGAAGGACTTCGAGGTATGCCTCCCCAGTCTCAAGTTGCATAAGTTGCCAGGAAGTGGGAACTCCTGGGGTTGTCCGACCTCGCAAATCGGTCCAGGACCCTTCCGAAACAAGACAGCACGCAATCTGTCTGGTTGCTTCTCCTATCCTCTGCTTCCCTCGCCACTGTCAGTGAAGGACAATGGGTCATCCTGGCAAGGACGGAGACTTTGTTTGTCGCACTGGGTGGTAGTTCGACTGGCCTTGCCCTACTCTTGCGTATGAGACCCAGAAGGATCCACGTCCTTCGACTCGCCGAAGCTGAAGGCGGGGGTTGAAGAGATCCTAAAAGAGAGAGAGCAAAGTTGGGGATCCCGGTGCCGTAGCAGGCATGCAAGGATCCCGAGCCGGTCTGCAGGATGCCGCAGGCTAAGCTGTGCTAAGCCGGCTTAGGGTTTAGGGTTTAGGGCTTTTCAGAGCTCTGTGAGACTCTTCCGAGGCCTGCTGCCCCTGCGAGGGGTCTGGCGCGAACGCCATCTGCCTGAAGCTGAGAGCATGCCTCTTTCGATCCTCCAAAAATCGGCGACACACTGCTCCTCAGCTTTTGCGCGACCTGTAGGTGCCACACTCTCCGACTCCGACCACTTCAACCAAGCCGTCGCCTCAGGACTCATAAGACTTGCAATAGCCCTGCATCATCCACTCACGGCAGGCTAATGTGTCATGTTCTTGACCGTTTGCATTCCACAGAAAAGTCGCCTCCTAGCAGGTGTGACATTGTCATAAAGGTATATTTCATGTCTTCGTTGCGCCCACTGAGCTTGTATTCACGTCGGGGCACGTGACCAAAGTGGCATGAGTCCAGTTCGCGATATCCCCATGTCTAAGTTAGAGTATACCTTGCCTATTTAGGCTAATAATGCCACCGCCAACCAATTAGATGATCATTTTTAGGAATTCCTAGGGTCCCCCCCCTACATTTCACCGATAAATCACTACTACTTCCCCCATTAGATGATTATTCCTAGGTTCCCCCCTAAACTTCACCGATATATCACTACTACTTCCCCATTGTCAACACAATTCTAGGAATAACCATTACCCCATCTATTATCTCTAAGGTGGCATTATTGGCCTAAATAGGCAAGGGGTTCCTTGTAG
>CAJNDV010032095.1:15645-33172 GCA_905221635.1 Symbiodinium sp. CCMP2456 | reverse complement strand
CCCCAACTGGTACAGAATCCCCAAAAAGGGGTCCTCAGAGAACCCGTCAAAAACCCTAAACCCTCAACCCTAAACCCTAAACCCTAAACCCTAAACCCTAAACCCTAAATAAACCCTACACCCTAAATAAACCCTACACCCTAAACCCTAAACCCGCCAAGTCTCGCTGCTCGCCCGGCTTCGCGCGAAGCCCGCGCTCGTGGGCCGATGCGTTGGGGCGCTGGGTCGGCAGGGCCTGGAGCGGAGCATCAGGGGCTTCGGTTTTTGGGGTTTAGGGTTTAGGGTTTAGGGTTTTTTGGGGTTTGGGGTTTAGGGTTTTTTTTAGGGTTTAGGGTTTCTTGAAGGCTTCTGGTTTGTTTTTTTTGTTGTTGAGGGCTCCTGTTTTGGGGTTTAGGGTTTAGGGGTTTTCAGGGGTTCTTAGGGTTTACGGTTTCCTTAAGGCTTCTGTTTTGTTTTGTTGTTGTTGTTGTTGTTGTTGTTGTTGTTGTTGTTGTTGAGGGCTTCTGTTTTGGGGTTTAGGGTTTAGGGTTTAGGGTTGTTTAGGGTTTGGGGTTTAGGGTTTGGGGTTTAAGGTTTGGGGTTTCTTGGTTTGGGTATTTGTTTTTTGAGGGTTTAGGGTTTGGGGTATAGGGTGGGGTTTCGGGTTTAGGGTTTGTTAGGTTTGTTTGTTTTCTGAGGGTTCAGGGTTTGGGGTCTAGGGTGTAGGATTACTTAGGGTTTCGGGTGTAAGGTTCATACGGTTTAAAGACTAACTTCGAGGCCTCTGTAGCTTTCGATTTTTGGGGGCAAAGTAGAAAGTGTCTAAGGGTGGTGCGTTTTCTCTTTTGATGCGTATGTCCTTCTCTTGAGTGTTGAGTTTCTGGTTTGTGTCAATGTCCTGCCGTGTATAGGTACTTGGATGTTTCGGGGCTTGCACTCCTAACTTTGAACTCTGAACAACCCTATTATAAACCCTATAAACTCTAAAAAGAAAAAGCGTGGCTTAAGCACGCGATCGCCGGAGCTGCTTTTTTTTGGTAGAGGCCGTTTTGACTAGAAAAGGGGTTAAGGGGGCATAAGATATACCTTAGCTCTGATAAGGAGCCCTAAGGCTAACGAATACTACCATGGTCTGTTTCAAGCTTCTTTATCAGGTCTTGCGGGTTCAGGGTTTAGGGCTTCAGCGGTCTAGGGTTTGGGGTATTGAGAGTTAAGGTTTATGTGCAGGCTTGCGCAAGCCTCTACATCCTTCATTCCAATACCCCCTACTCGCCGAAGCCCTCTGAAACTAATATTGCCTTTCTCTCAAAAACCCTAAACCCTAAACCCTAAAACCCTAAACCTAATACTTACCTAAACCCTCTAAGTCCCACCTTCTACAAGAGCCGGCTCGAACCCCCAAGCCGCCAGGAGGCTGCAGAGTATCTTGGCCGGAAGGTTGCACAGGCGTCTTGCACAGCTGCTCGCGAATATCCTGATCAAGTGCTGAGGGTTTTTATAGCAGTTTTGTTGTACCGGTTCTATAAGGGCGTTTCAGGCTGTTTCGGCTCTATTGAAAGCATGGATCTCATAGGATTCGAGGTGTGGGGGTTTATGGGGGACAGCGGTTTTAGGATAGGCTAGGGGAACTTTTCGATTTGTTGAGCTCCAAGACCAAACCGAACTTAAGCGCCCCAGTGTCAGCAAAACACGATGCCATAAAATGGTTCCATCTTTGAGCAACTCAAGGGCCTTAAGCCGTACTGTAATCCCTGAACTGCCACCAAAATTCCCACAACTAAAGCTCCAACCCCCAAACAGTAATCCTAAACCCTAAAACCCTAAACCCTAAACCCTAAAACCCTAAACCCGAAACCTCAAACCCTAAACCCTAAGCCCAATGTTCGAAAATCTCGGAAGCCCGAAACTCGCGGCCACCTATTGCTGAAATGTCAAGCACCCTGTCGTCTCCACCTTCTAAAGCTCAGCTTTTTTCAGCGCTCCGTAGCCCTTCCCTGCAGAATTTATGCTTTAATGTGGTGTCGACCCTTTCTCATTGAACCTCCTTACCTTAATAAGAAATCTAATCACAATGATCCTAAAGAGTGTCATCTAACAGGGATCTATCTATTGGATTTTGAGGCTTGCAGGGCCACCTTGAGTGAGGGTCAGGTCGCCCACATGGAGGGTTTCGAAGACTTCGGGCGCACACTGACGGACCACATCAAGCCTAAACGAGGTTTTATGGCCCAAACCTCAAATAAGCCTAAACCCTGAACCCTGAACCCTAAACCCTAAGTATGGCATACCGAGCGTTATGGCCCATATCTTCAGAAACTCCCGTTTCTCAGTAGGTGTTGTCCGAGTATCATCGCAGTATGAAAAGACTCCGGACGACACACTCGCCCATCTTTCCAGCCGTTTATGTTTAGGGTTTAGGGTTAAAACCCGGAAACGTGTGATACCGTACCAGCCTCAAGCGATAGAGTGCAACAGTCGAGCATCTTCAACACTCCCTGCTGCACGCCTGCCTCCCCCGAACCTCACCTCCACCCCCCCCCACCACTTTTCAAGAAACCAATCCTAAACCCTAAACCCTAAACCCCCTAAACCCCCTAAACCCTATAAGCCCTAAGCCCTAAACCCTAAAACCTAAACCCTAAGCCTTAAACCCTAAACCCTGAACCCTAAACCTCCACCCCTCTTCAACAAAAGCAAGGCACCTTTGCATCGGATCGCAGCGGTGGGTCCGGCAGTCCCACGAGGAGCGACGCGATCTTGCCAGCCAACGTGCGCGGAGACGTCTCCTGATTTAGCGTCTTAGGGTTTAGGGTTTAGGGTCTTAGGGTTTAGGGTTTAGGGTTTAGGGTTTAGGGCTTAGGTGCCTTAAACCACCAAAACCCACTTTTTTGTAGGTTCTTATGATAGACCCTAATATGGGATTATAGGGACCTTACAAACAAGTAGGTTCTGGTAGGGGCCTTCATAATTAGAATAGGGTTCTTTGGGGGATCCTTATGATAATTATGGTATACTATACCCCAAACCCTATTCTAGTTAATTAGGCCCCTATATTAGGGTCAGGCTGTACAAGCACACTGTCAGAGAATGAGTCGGTTTTCGCGTTGATTTGGGGCCCACGAGCAGGCTTCCGAAAATGAATAGAGTCTAAGTGTACACGAAGGGCTTGCGCACAAGAGAGGCGTCCATTTTGGGCCTCTAGCTTGGCTCATGCTCAGCAGCTGCTCCATAACCCTTCACTCTTGCGTAAAGTCAAGTATAATTATAATTCTGCAAATCCAAACCACACCCGCCATACCAGTACCATCCTAAACCTGGAGCGGCCAAATAAACTAAGGAACTGGGTTACGCTTCCGTCAACCCTCTAACCACAAAGCTATACGCCCCATGTAGGGTTTAGGGTATAGCTCTTGCGGGAGTTGCAGACAAGAAAGAACTCCAACATAAACCCAACATAATGCGGTCCCCATTATGGTTAAGGGCTATTGGGTTCAGTCCAGGGTATAGCGTGCTACAGCTGTTAGGACTTCAAGAGCCTAGGATTTTGAAACTGCGGGCTTGTGTTGCCAGATCCTAAACACCGATGGAATTTGTCAGGAGGAGACGGCTCTATAGTAGTTTAGAAGTCGCCACTCAGATAATATAGAGCAGGAGTAGTGCTCTAAAACTTGCAGCCCCCTAGGCTTATAATGTACATCCCCAAAACTCAACAACCCTCGTCAGTTCGTAGATATATCCACCCTAAGGTTTAGGGTTCAGGGTTTAGAGCCCTAAAAAATCATAGAACCCTGAGGCCCTATGCGTAATGAAGGGGCCTTCATAATTAGAATACGGATTTGGGCGGAGATTATACTATAACTATGATAAGGAACCCACCAAGGAACCCCCCAAACTAGTACAGGGAACTATTAAGACCCCTACCTTAACCCACCAGAACCCTACTTTTTTTGTAGGGTCCCTATAAATAGACCCTGATAAGAACCTACACAAAAGTGGGTTTTGGTGGGTTAAGGTACACCCTAAATCAGGAGACGTCTATAATAATTAGAATAAGGTCATTATACCATTATTAAATAAGGGAACCCCGCAAAATAGTATGGGTAATTATTAAGAACCCCCTTTTCTTAAGCGCAAACTTCTGCTAAGTCGCCTCTTTAGAGCCTTCCCCGGCGGTGTTTTTGGAGGATCTTCTCGAGGAGGGCTTCGAGCCAACCTGGTTTTTCGCTTTTGTTTGAGTTTATAGGGTTTAAGGTTTAGGTCTTTTTTTAAACATATAGGGTTTAGGGTTTAGGGCTTTTTTAAAGTCTGTAGGGTTTAGGGTTTAGGGTCTTTTTAAGTTTATAGGGTTTAGGATTTAGGGCTTTTTGTTTACAGTTTATGGGGTTTGAGGTTTAGGGTTTTTTGAAGTTTATAGGGTTTAGGGCTTTTTCTTTAAGCCTATAGGGTTTAGGGTTTAGGGCACAGAGGGATTACGGGGGTCCAGGGTTTGCTGTCTTGGCAGCGGGGCCTGAATCACTAGAAGTTAGGGTTTAGGGTTTAGGGTTTAGGGTTTAGGGTTTAGGGTTTAGGGTAGGATCAATTTTAGACTATAAGTGGGTAGTTGTCAAAATGATGGTCCCTTTTGGGGTACCCTAAATAGTCGGTGCCGTATTATAAAAAGGACCCAAAAAGGGACCATAATTTTGACAACCACCCAAGTAGATCAAGGAGGATACGGGGCGATTCTAACTGAGTATTGGGGCCCCTGTGTTGGGTTGCAGGGTTTGAAGTAGGGAGTAGTTAAGGGGCTTTTAGCGCTGATCATTTATTTTGTGGCAGGATCTAGGGCTACTGAGGTTTACGGAACGACATATTCCCGCGCGTCTTCTTGTCACATAGCTTTACGGCAGCAGCTTCAATGCTGATTTTGAGCCACGGGGTCCATTCCCGGGAATGGTTGCTGCACCGAGATTCACCAGCCTGCAAAAACTTGAGGCTGGGGAGAACCAACGGACACACACCGACGCCGGGATAGTCGTCCTTGCATTTGTCCACTAACTTTGCACGATCTCCCGAAGACATACTAAGACGTGAGGAAGCTTGCAGAAAAGGGACCAGAGCCGCAGAGTCTGCAGCAATGTCAATGACAGGCGTGGGCACTGCTGCAGATTTGGTGCTCTTCTAGCTGCTCCATACTCCATGCAAAGCTGCTACTGCCGGGTGTAATATATAGAGCCTTAATAATTACCTATTCTATTTTGCGGGTTCCTTATTATAGTTATAGTATGCTATACCCCAAAACCCTATTCTAATTCTGTAAGGCCCCTATATTATGTTCCAGTTCTCGTCATCCTGGCTCACGGCTTTGGCTTTTGACCAGCACGGACTTGGCAGAGGCGTCTCACCGGTCTTCATTCTAATTATAGAGGGCCTTAATAATCAGAATAGAGTTTTGGAGTATATTGTACTATAATGACTATAATGAAATTCGCACTTTGCAACGAAAACGCTTGTGAATGCTCGGCACGTCAGATTTCCCTGTGCCTGGTGGGACCGGTGCTCTTTCCACTTTGCAACGGAAGCTTTTTGTGAATGCTCAACGTGGTGATTTTTAAAAATCATTTGAAGTGCACCTTAAAAAAAGATGCATTTGTTTGGACGCACGCAGGCTCTTTAGGTGACATCAGGGCCGCTTCGGTGCCCTCAAAAGCAGGTGCGCTCGGAAAACTTCTCCATACGCCCCTGTCCCAGCCGACGGGTCTCGCTGAACATGTTCCTTGTACAAGTCCTTATACCCCAATTGCGGCCCTAAACCCTAAACCCTAAACCCTAAACCCTAAGCCCTAAACCCTCAACGCATCCTTCTGCTTAGGGTCAGAAATGACTAGACTCAGGATGTGGCGGCTTTTATCCTTTTATCCTATCATGATAGTAAGGGTTCATTCCGACCCATTGGTCACATGCTGGGTGTAACCCATATACCTTAACCACCCAGAACCTAGATTTTGGTAGGGTCCCTATAAATCCCATACTAGGGTTTATGATAAGAACCTACAAAAAGTGGGTTTTGGTGGGTTAAGATATACAATGCTGCCTTAAGGGGTTGAGGGTTTCATTAAAAGTTTCAAAGCAAGGAACAGCTCAAGCGGAGAGCCCTTGACCCTACACCCTAACTCCATACGCTGAAACCCTCAGTCCTAACACCCACCCTTGAGTGTTCAGCCTTAAGACAGGGGCCTTAATAAGCAGAATAGGCTGTTGGGCTATATGAAAATTAAAATATAATTAAGATATGGAAAAAGATGGGTAATTATTAAGCCCCTATATTAGGCATCTTAGCCAACTACAACCCATTAACTGCCCTACACACCTTGGCCCTGAAACACCCGAAGCCCTACGCCGTTCCAGGCTGCGACCTTCTGGGAAGTTGCCGTAAACTTTTATCCCGAAACATCCTAAACGTGTGAAGACCTCTATAGGCTGAAGTTACCAGTATAATCCTGTTTAGGGTTTAGGGTATAGGGACTCCTTAACCACAACTGCCCTAAACCGATCCAAGCTCCAATGTGCTGCGAAGATGCTAGCGGCATGGTAACCACTGGCATGCTCGGGTCCACGCGATGCACCTCAAGGTATGTAGAGTCTATATGGGGAATTTTAATTTGAAGCGAGTGGCCCGAAACCCAGCACAATGAGCGCTTTGGGCTTCAAGTCTCTATCCTGGCCTTGCCTCTCACACTGCCATTCCTGTAACCCACCAACTTTTATTTGTAGATCCCCAGCAGACTAGCAACGAGGACAGCAGCGCAACAGCAACATCCGCAACACATGCTGCGACAAACGCAGCAACACCATCACCAACACGAACATCAACGCCGCCACCGCCACCGCCACCGCCAGCCCGACCCCCACCCCCACCCACCACCACCACCACCGCCGCCGCGGCTACCCAACGCAACCGCCACAGCCGCCGCCACCCGGGCGACCCCCATCACCAGCGCCACGATCACAAGCACCACCGCGACCTCCCGTCGCAGCAAAACACATACAAGCAACGAATGTTGTTGACGAACACTCCGCAACCTCAGCTTTGCTTCTCGTCTTGTGTTGTAATTCTCGCGGCTCGCCTCCTTCCTTAGTTGTGAATCCTGCATAAAACCTCGACTCGAATCTATGTTTCAGACTTGCAGAATACAGATGCATCGAGTACATACGCTGAGCGGTAGACCTACGCCCTGGTCAAACCCACATGCCCAAATCCAGCACAATCCCGCCTTGCAGCGATCTTCATTGGGCACACCAGCACTCTGCGCCTCCACGGGGGTGGGTATCCTTAAGGAAGAGAAGAGCCCCTAAAAGGGCTTAAGGTTCATACGCCATATAGGGATTCATAGTATAAGGGTATAGGGCCCTACTTTTAGGGTTCTTTTCGTCCTTAAGGTTAGGATGCAGCTTGCGGTGCCAGGTGAGCCTCAACCCTCAACCCTAAACCCACGCAGCGGCAGGGCTTGGAGTCGTTGGGAATCTGGCGGCGAAAGGAACTGAGCTCCAGCAAGATCTTACTGTGTCAAGTTTAGGGTTACTGTTGCCTTAAGGGCAAAAAGAAGCCCAAAAGTAGGGGCCCTATTCCCTTATACTATGAACCCCTACATAATATGAACCTTAAGCCCTTTTAGGGCTCTTCTCGTCCGTAAGGTTCTGGCTTCAGGATGCAAGCCTTTTGGGTGCGCGGTGTCCCGCCTCCACGATCTTGAAGAGGCGCTGTGCCTGGAATAGGAAAGCGCTGGAGGCTGGGCGAAGTTTTGAAGCAACGGCTTGGGGCGTCCTTTTCTGGAGGTCCGGGAAATTGTCGGAGGTATTGGTTAGACGGTTTGGGTTTTAGGTTTAGGGTTCCGGGCTTAGGATTTAGGGTTCAGGGTTTCGGGTCAGCAAATAGACGAGCGAGTCAAGAATTATCTTGTGGCAAGTGGCTACAAGTTGCCTCCGGTCACCTGAAAGACTGAAAGTTTGGTTACTGGGATACAAACTACTAGTAACCTACTTCTTAGTTGACTTTTGGCAGCTGCTGGTCACCTACTTCTTGGACACGACTTTCGGTCACTCCCTAAACCCTAAACCCTAAACCCTAAACCGTGGCTTTTCTTTCATCCAGGGGCTCTGCAGAGAGATTATGTCAGACATAATCCAGAGCCTACCTATAGGCTCCATTGTAGTTCCTTTTTGGGGTTACCTTATAGAATCCTTAATATAGAATTGGTTAAACCAAAAAAAGGAACTACAATGGAGACTATAGGTAACAACTAAAACCTAAACCTTTATGCCGAAGCTGAAGCCCTAACTGATACCGAGATACCTAAGCCCTGATTCCTAATCACAAACCTATAAAGCCCCAAATATCCAAGGGAACCCTGAAACGAACCCGTAACAAACAACCTACGCTCCAGAAGTCGCTGCTGAGGAGCCAAGTCCCATGCGGAGATCAACTCTCCCTGGATCTTGTTCCTCTTCTGCCGGCTATCCTCAGCTTCTGAAAGGAGGTTAGGGTTTAGGGCTTAGGGGCCACCGCCGGCCATCCTCACCTTTTGGATTTGTGGTAGAAATTTTGAGGGTTCTCTAAGAGCAGCTCTTGGTTTGAGGGTGTTTCCCTTCTGCCGGCTATCCTCGTGGAGCAAAGCGGTTCAGAGTCTGTGAACGGGCGCAGGGTTTAGCACAGCTTTTTGGTGGTTTTGGGGTTCCTCAGCGCTCCTTATCTCCATCTTCTTAAGGGTTTGTGTCAATCAAGTTGTGTCAGAGGGTCCTGAAGAGCCTTTATTTACATTGACATCCTCAGCCTCTTATAAGAGCTCATAAAGGCGTTTATAAGGGGTCGGCAGAGCTTTATTTAGTTTGCTGCTGTCTTTAAGGTTTTAGAGTTTTCGTTTAGGATTTGGGGCATCTAGACGCGTTGGCAAAGACAACAATCGATGCTGGCGAGGGCGGCGAGAGCACTACTTCCTCCTTTGTTTGGAACCCCCCGCAAAGCTAAGAAACGTTCACGATAATACACCTCATCCCCGCCGATTGAAACCTACTTTGGATGGGGGGGATGTTACGTCTCTGCTCTCTCTCTCTCCCTCCCTCCCAACCTTAAGGGGCGAGTCAAGCCGACCCCGTCTCTTTCTCTTGGATGGGCACTCAACATGTGAGTCCTAACTATAAGCACTCCAAAGGTGACAGCAAGTAACAACAAATCACCCACTAATATCGAGCACCGGTTTCGATTTCCATTGACGGGGCCACTCCCACAAAAAACTGATTGGAGAACTGGGGGAGGATTGCATAGGCGTACAGCAGTACCGTAAAAAGGGAGGGTGAGGGGATACCATGACAAAGGTTCAAAAAGCACCCTGCCTGAACGCTAAACCTTAGGCCCTGGACTCTGAACCCTAAGCCCTAAACCTGAGGCCCTAGACGAACTCGCAACCCTAAACCCTAAACCCTAAACCCTAATCCCTAAACCCCTAAACCCGTAACCCTAAACCCTAAACCCTAAACCCCTCAGCCCTTAACCCTAAACCCTAAACCCCTAAACCCTAAACCCTAAACCCTCTACCTCATGCCCGAGAGGCAGAGATGCATCTCGCCTTGCCGGCAGCTGCAAGTTCGCTTTCGGCATCCTATCTTCGGCAATGCAGGGCGGGGAGGGGGGTAATTAGGGCTCCATCGTCTCTAGGGATAGTAATGTAGGGGCCTGAATAATTAGAAGAGGGTTTCGGGGCAGATAATACTATACTTATAATAAGGACCCCGAAGGAATCATGTTGGCACTTCTTTTGGCTTCTATCCCTCAACCCTAAACCCTAAACCATACTAGGGTGATGGAGATTGGGGCTCGCCAGGGGCTGTGGTTTAGGGTTTAGGGTTTAGGGCTTCTCCAAACCCCAAAAACCCCACAGCCCCCAAAAACACAACAGCCCAAACCGAAAAACCCAGAACCGAGCACCCTAAAGCCACAACTCCTGAACCTCAAAACCCCGAAACCGCATAAAACACTACACCCCGAAGCCTTATGGTTTAGAGTTTAGGGTTTAGGGTTTAGGGTTTAGGGTTTAGGGGTTTAGGGTTTAGGGTTTAGGGTTTAGGGTTTATGGGGAGCTCAAACCTCCAGAGGTCCTTCTCCTGAAACCACTGCTGGAAAGGTGTCGTCAGCTGAAAACTCTCTCTTGCATGGCTCCTGTCCGAAGCTCGGGCTGGGGCTGCAAAGGGTTCTGGTAATTCAAAGGTATAGGGTTTAGGGTTTAGGCTGGTTCAGGTTTAGGGTTTAGGGTTTAGGGTTTAGGGTTTAGGGTTTAGGGTTTAGGGTTTAGGGTTTAGGGTTTCGGGTTTAGGGTTTAGGGTTTAGGGTGGTTCAGGATCTACGATACATCTTAGGCCTAGAAGGGGTTTGCTGGGTTTGAGGTTTGGGGCTTATGTCACCAGCGCAACAACGATCAGCCCCGTTTCCACTCAGCAGTTTACAACATTCACCCGCAAAGCCGACAAAGGGACAAAGTCACATCTCAATACCCATAGGCTCCCTTGTAGTTCATTTAATTTTTGTGACTTACATTTAGGATCCTAGAAGGTAATCCCAAAAAAGAACTACTATGGAGCCTATCGGCATATGCATCCAATAGGGGCTTCTCCATCTATCCCAGTGGCCTATCTCGTCTTGGGCTGAAGCTTGGGACAATGTGTAGGGGTGTAACATAGGGGTTTAAGGTTAAGGGTTTAGGGTTTAGGGTGTAGGATCTTCGGGTTTAGGGTTTAGGGTTTAGGGTTTAGGGAAGTTTACGGTTAAGGGTTTCTGAATAATTACAGAATATGTAGGCTCGGGCTCAGGGGTCAGCAAGCTAATCCTAAACCCAAAACCCTGAGAGTTTTTAGGCGCTGCTTCTGAACTCCTGCTTTTATCTCCTCTAAGTAACATAGGGGCGTTCATAACTAAAATAGGGTTTTGGGGCCCATCATACTATGAATATGAAAAGGAACCCCCAAAAATAATCTTGGTGATGATTTAGGCCCCTATAGTAGGGCACCGCAGACACTCCTCTCCAGGGCTTTCGTGAAGCTTTCAAACTCCTCCTCGAGGGTCGCGCACTTCTCGTCGATAGCCTCGCTGTTGCGGTTTAGGGTAAGTTTAGGGTAAGTTTAGGGTGTAGGGCTTAGGGTAAGTTTAGGGTTTAGGGTTTAGGGTAAGTTTAGGGTTTAGGGTTTAGGGTGCACAAGGAGCTGATATGATGGGGTACAGGGTTGAAAGTTCATGGGTATAGGGCTTGGGGTATTCAGGGTCTCTTGTGTTTCGGGTGGAGCTTAGTGGTTAGGGTTTCAGAGGGGTTTATGGCGTAAGGTTGTGCGGTTTAGGGCAGAGCTGAGGCCCAGAGCCCTACAAGCCTCAAGGGTATGGAGCGTACAGTGTAGGGTTTAGTGTGCTCGGCCTATGGCCAGTTTTGTGCTTCCTGCTGTTTCCGGTTCTGCTGGCTCTGTTCCCGTTGCTGAAAATGTCAGGCACTCCAGGGATCTAAACCTTCGTGAACCCAATGCGGGGGTTGATTCTTCAGGCTTTATAGTCTAGACTTTGAAGTAACCAGGGAGAAAAAGGCATAGACTTTAATTTCATAATGGTTCCCTTGAAGAACAGGTCCCCCAAAAAAAGTATTCAAGTATGGTACTCCAGAACCCAGTAGGGGCTTAGGATGGTTCATAGATCCTAAGCCCGAAGTCAACACATCGTAAACCCTCCATTACCCTAAACCCTAAACCCAAACCTCCTCAGCCCCCATTTCCTACATCGCGCCTTCTGCGCAGCCATCTCGACACCATCCTCTCCGACCAGGGCGGACTCCAGAATAGGCCGTGCCTGGGAAGCGAGGGTTGGAGAGGTTGAGGGTTTAGGGTTCAGGGTTTAGGGTTTACGGATATATGTTCAGATATGTATATATATATATATATATATATATGATATATATATATATATATGTATTTATTTATTTATTATTATGCCATCCCAGCCTTACTTTTCCAGGGCTTGGCGTTTTCGGTTCGAGAAGGTCTGGGGCTCAAAAAGCAGGAGATTCACGGAAAGCTGCGAAGCTTAAACCCTGAACCCAGCATCCAAAGAGGGTTTATGACTTTATGGCTTCGGGGCTGAGAACCTCCAAAAGAGTGTCCGGTGCGTCGTCCGGGAATAGTGTATTTCTCTGGAACTCAACTTGTAGAACTATTGAGGGCTGTGGGACCCGACAACTGTCATACCACGATGGTGCTGATGACCTACCATGCTGCTGTACAAAATTCCAGACTAGGCGCTGACGTAGTCAAAAATACACCGGAGCATAGTTTTTTAAGGTTTAGGGTTTAGGGGCTTAGGAGTTTAGGGTAAAGGGGTTTAGGGTTTAGGGTTTACAGATCAGAAGCCAGAATGCTGGAACATCATTATCCTCATGCCCTTAATGTAAAGTATAGGGGAGCCCAGCAATTTTCCTCCTAAATCCATGTTCCAACTTTCTGGGATTCACTATAAAAACGCTGACATACACAATAAAATGCGATGATAGATTGTACAAAAGGACGAAATGACATGATGTGATATAGCATGATAAACCACAACACACAAATCCTCTCCGTGTTCGCTTTATGGATAAAACAAATGTACTCCCACAATCAACATTACGGTCTTCTGCATATCATAAAAGAGTGCTAAAGACATCCTAAACATCCTTGTTCGCCCTGAGCCATAGGAAACTAAGCCTATAGCGCCCAAATATAGGGACCTTAATAATTAGAATAGGGTTTCGGGGCCCATCATACTATAATTATAACAAGTAGTCCCCAAAATAGTATCGGTAATGATGCAGGCCCCTAAATTAGAAGCCCTGAAACCATGAACCCTGACCCTACATCGCAAACCCTAAACTCTATACCACCCAACCAGGCCAGGACACGAAGGTGCTGGCTAAGTCCATCCGTCGGTTTTTCAGCTCCGAGGACTTTCCTGGGCTGCTTCAGGGCTGTAAGTTCCAGTGTACCGTTTTCCCTTAGGGTTTAGAGTTTAGGGTATTCGGGGGTTTCAACCTTTTTGGGTCAAAATGCTGTTTGCAAGAGTTTTGAGAGACTTAAGGTACGTTACCATGATGAGGCTATATACTATACAGTAAACCGCATGCTATGCATGTTCCCGTTCATGCTTGCCTGAAAGCAGCTCCTTCACACCCTATCAAGGCCGTATAGAGCCCCATCTACACGTGTCCAAACTCTTTATCAAGCACTTGATCAAGCCTATAAAATCCCACACGAAACCTTGTCTTATGAGACTGCGAGAAAAACCCTCCAAACCACAACACAAAAACAGCAACCCCGTTGCAAGAAACCAAGTTTCGGTGCACGGATGTGGTCAGCTGCACCTCCCCAGAACTTCACATTCCATGTCTTGTTTGGTGTTGTTTTTGAGGGGGCGGGAGCTTGTGGGTTCAGGGAGCTAAGCAGCTAGAGGTGCTTGACGGTATGTTGGTCTTTCAATGTATAAAAATACTAGTACCTGCAATAATATGAAATGGCAAAATCAATCACAAAAATATATTTTGGAAAACAACAGGGCCTCTTTGGTTTGGTTTTGACTTTAGGGGCTCGGGGCTTTATGGCTTTAGGGGGGAGGTGAGGGGTTTAAGTCTCTTTAGGTTTGGGCTTGTAGGGCTCAACCTCTTGAGGGTCTAAAGTCTTGGGGTTGAGAGGTTAAGGTTCAAGGTTTTAGGGTTTAGGGCTTCGGGTTTTAAGGGTTTGGGGTATATGGTTTTAGGGTTTAGGGTTTTAGGGGTTTAGGGTTTTAGGGTTTTAGGGTTTAGGGTTTTAGGATTTAGGGGCTTTGGGACTCCGGGGGCCGAGGGTTTAGATTCAGGGTTTCACGGGGCTTAGGGCATCGCCGGACTCACTGTCCCAACAGTACACTAAACCCTGTATCCTAAACTCCAAACCACAGACCTGAAATCCTGGCCATCAAATGCTAAACCTTGGACCCAAGTATCGGCTCCTTCATGACTAGAGTAGGCTTTCATATCATCTTCTACCATGTTGTGATATTGTATATGATACCCTAAACCCTAAACCCTAAACCCTAAATCCTAAACCCTAAACCCTAAAGTCTAAACCCTAAAGAATAGTGCTACTAACTCGTCAGACCTAAGAAGCAAGTCCTGACCCCGCTTAGTCTGCACCTGCTCGGACTCGAAGAGAGCCTGTAGGTAGTCAAATCGCTGTTGGCACTTCCTGAGCTGTCTTGAGGCTTTAGGGCCTGATAGGCTTTGTGGCTTAAGTTTTAGGGCTTGGGTTTGGGGTTGGAGGGTCTAGCTTTTGGGGTTTTGGCGTATGTCTGATTTTAAATCGTTGCACTTGTAAGAGGTCACGGCGGGTTTGATACATTATGTGTTCAGGGGCTGTCGAAATGCGTCATGAGAGAGGTCCTCCTTCCGAGAGGATAGTACTGCGCGTTTTGCCCAGCACATACGGCACAACACATGCAGCTGGCTTTCAAGAACAGCCTAGTCAAGGGATTCAGTGGTTATGCTATACCTAGCATGCCTTATGACAGCTGTTGTTTGTACAGTCGTAAACTTGAATCCCAAAACTCAAACAACTAACACACATACTGCCTGAGAGCCTACGGTTCAGGAATAGCCTACGACTCTAACACCTTGCTACCCTGATATCCTAACCCCGAAGACCCCAACCTACTTGTCTTATGGGCTTGCCCTGCACAGGTTAACTTGTCGAACAATGGTGGGTTTGTATACGCCGCGAAAGGAGTACACAGCCTAAACCTATAAGCCTTGAACCCCAACCCTAAACCCTAAACCCTGAACCCGAAGCCCTAAACCCCCGCCTCTAAGTGACCTCGAAACCAACGAACATGCCCTAAACCCCAAACCCTAAACCCTAAACCTGAAGAAAGGCCAGGCGTCTGCATCTCCATTTTCAATGCCTCGTCCATCAGGGCTCTAGTTCCCAAAGCAGCTTAGGGCCTAGGGTTAGGGTTTAGGGTTTAGGGTTTAGGGTTTAGGGTTTAGGGTTTAGGGTTTAGGGTTTAGGGTTTAGGGTTTAGAGTTAGGGTTTAGAGTTTAGGGTTTAGGCCTAAGGTTTAGTGTTCAGGCATTCGCACAAAAAACCATATTAAACCCTGAATCTAACCTGCCAACAGAGAAGCCTCGAAAACGCACAGAGCCACGGAGGGTTTAGGGTTTAGGGTTTCGGCCTCTACTGAAAGAAAAGCAGAAGCTCAAACACACACCGATTGGAGCCTTGATGGTGTTCTTGACCATACCAGCTTCCTTGCGCTTCTTGTCATCTCTGTGCAGCTGCCTTTTTGGTGCTTTGCAGTTGGGGAAGTTTTCGTTGGCCGGAACTGAATCGTAGGACACGGGCGCGCTGTGTCCTATGTCCTATGATTCAGTCTTACGACGGAGACCACACAACAAGAGAGGGCACAAACAAGAGCTGCTTACCCAAGCCCTGGAAACCTTAAGCCACAGTCCTTGCAAATGCTTTCCGAACAAAACAGAACAGCTTACGGTGTGGCCGCACTATCACCATCACCGAATGTTTCTGCTTCTTCACCATCATCGTCGCCGCACCATCAGTATATCATTATCATCATCAGAAGAATTAGCATGGGCATCGGCATCACCACCACCACCACCACGACGACGACTGCTAGAAATCATGAGCACCGGTGGACTCAAACACAGACCCTGAAAAATCGGATCCTGGTTCTCGGGACCCCTTGACAAGCAAATGCCGATTTTCACCTAAACACCCAGAAAAAGGGAGACACAAACTACCAAAAGCCATATAACAACAAACAAATAGCTACAAAACCCCCATGCTACCCTGCCTTCACAAATACCCTTCTTCGTTTCCGTTTAAGCTTCTCGCTGAAACCCTGAACCTGACATCCGAAACTCTAAATCCCTCACCCGCGTAATGCACTTGCAATAGCCTTTTCCTTTTCGGAACCCTCATGGAAACCTGTACCTCTAGATCCCTGAAGAATCGAAGCGCAAAAACCCTTATAGTAACCCAGGAACCTCCTACGGGAGCCCTTGAAGGAACCACCAGCCTGAACCTTAAACCCAGGGGTTCAGGGTTAAGGGTTTTGTGTTTGGGTTTAGGGTTTAGGGTTTAGGGTTTAGGGTTTAGGGTTTAGGGTTTAGGGTTTAGGGTTTAGGGCTTAGGGTTTAAACCCCGCTTTGCCACATCCTACAAGCGGCTCGATGCGCGCGCGATCAAGCTGATCCTCAGCCAGCTGGACTTTGACCTGGCAATGAAGTCACAGAGGTGCTTGAAGAGTTTTTCGAATTAGGGTGTATATGGTTTAAGCAATGTATTTTTTAAAGAGATCTTCGAACAATTTCTTACAAAGGCTTTTCAATATTTATTTAGAAGTTCCTGGGAGCCTTCTAAGCATCCTCAGAAGGTTGTAATTTAGAGGTAATGTGGGGGCCTTAATGGTTTAAATAAGGTCTTGGGGCCTCCTTCCTTTAATTATAGTATAAAATACACCTAAACGCTATTCTAACTAGTAAGGCCCCTATATTGTTTGTTTTCAGTGGCTCTGTAAGTGCTTTCACGGCCTTGAAAAAGGGTTTCGGGCTATGGGTTCAGGGTGCAGGATTTGGGGGTTTCCGAAAGTAGGGGACCGTAATATAGCACCCTAAAAATAGTAGGATTCTTATTATTATAAGGCCGCCGAATAAGGTACCCCTTATTTTCGGAAACTCCCATTTAGGCGTTTTGCTTTCAAGGGCTTTACGTGCAGGCTCACACCTTCTCAGAGCTCAGGGCCTAAAGCTATGGGTGCGGTGCTCCGTGTCCCAGGCTACATAGGACATACGTACCCGGAGGCCCCATAGGCCCATAGTAGTTCCTTTTGGGGATTACCTTATAGGATTCTAAATATGAACCCCAAAAAGGAACCCAGAGGCCCCATAGTAGTTCCTTTTTTGGGGTTACCTTATAGGATTCTAAACATGAATCCCCAAAAAAGGAACTACTATGGGGCCTCTGGGTAGTGGGTATCGGTATCCATGCTGGGACTCACTCCTGCCCCGACCAAAAGATTCATTCTCCTAAAACCCCTAAACCCCTAAACCCTAAACCCCTGAAACCCCTAAACCCCTAAACCCCTAAACCCCTGAAACCCCTAAACCCCTAAACCCCTAAACCCCTAACTCCCTAAACCCTAAACCACTGAAACCCCTAAACCCCTAACACCTAAGCCCCAAACTCCCTAAACCCTAAACCACTGAAACCCCTAAACCCCTAACACCTAAACTCCCTAAACCCTAAACTCCTAACCCCTATAAACCCTAAACTCCTAACCGCCTGAACCCTTAACCCCTGAACCCTAAATCCTTAATCCCCCAACCCCTAAACCCTAAACCCCTATAAACCTGCAGAAATCCATGAGCCGCCTGATGTATAGAGAGCTCTTGAGTTTGCTGGAAACCTACGCAGCATGTGCAGTCCTGTTGCAAGCGCCAGCCGTACTTCGCAGCTTATG
>CAJNDV010032095.1:0-14029 GCA_905221635.1 Symbiodinium sp. CCMP2456 | reverse complement strand
CTAAACCCTAAATCTTACCCCAAACCCTAAACCTTAAACCCTAAACCCCTAAACCCTAAATCTTACCCCAAACCCTAAACCTTAAACCCTAAACCCCTGAACCCTAAATCTTACCCCAAACCCTAAACCTTAAACCCCAAACCCTAAACCGTAAAACAAAAAAAAAAAAAACATCGTGGCAAGAGTCACGCCCGATACTCCCACAGGGGCACCGCCAGCCCCTGGCTTCACTCCGGGCGCCCCCGGCCTGTGGCGAGAGGGTCGAATCTTCGCGGGGAGAGGGTGGTTAATGTCGGGGTTTAGGGTTTAGGGTTTAGGGTTAATGTAGGGTCCTGAATAATTAGAATAGGGTTTTGGGGTCCATTATACTATATGTATAACAAGGAACCCCCCCCCAAAAAAAATAGTGTTGGTAATTATTTAGGCCCCGACATTATATAGGAGTTCAGGGTTCAGGGTTTCCCGTTGAGGATGGCGTTTCGGGGTTAGGGGTATAGGTGTACGGTTTAGGAGTTTAGGGGCTGCAGGGTCCGCGGATTTAGGGGTGAGGCTTGGAGGCGCGGCGTTTTCGGGTCTGAGTTCTTTATGGAAGGTGGGATTTAGGGATTGAGGCTTTGAGGTTTGTGGCGAAAAGATTCAGGGCAGTGCCAAACTTCGGGTTTTTAGTGTGGAGCGTCTGGGCTTGGGGATAAACCGGATAAGCCATAAATCAGATCTTATAATGCAGTTTTGAAGTCTGGTTTTGAGTGGTCCCCACATGTGTCTAGACTGTTCACATTGTACACACCCCATTCATTGATCGACATATCGTCGCCCGTCCTCTAAACCCTCAGAATCCAAATTCAACGCTTAGGATTGATACCTCAAACCCCTAAACCCTAAACTTATAACACTCCTACATCCAGAAGGCCCAAGTGGCCCCAGAGCAGCGCCCGCCACTTCCAGCTGGTGCTTGAGGTTGACGATCTCCAGAGTTAACTTGGAGATCTGCCTGTTTAGGGTTTAGGGTTTAGGGTTTAGGGTTTAGGGTTTAGGGTTTAGGCTGGTGCTTGAGGTTGACGATCTCCAGAGTCAACTTGGAGATCTGCCTGCTGGGGATTCGAAAAAAAGGTTGAGACCTGCCTGCTTCCCTTTTTTAGCTTTCTGGTTGGAGAGAGAGAGATACATATATATATATATATACATATATGTATATACATATAAATAGCATCTTACAGGTTTACAAAACTTGAGGTATTGGGGAATATTAGGGCGTGTTCTGCCAACATTAGTAGTAACCTGAGGATACAACAGCTTCACAAACTCAAAAGCTGGAACAAAAGAGAACTGCTCAACCCGATGTCGGTCAGCACTACGTGGTATCCTCGCCTAGGATTATAAGTTTAGGGTCGGTTTACGGTTGAGATGCGGCTGCATGGGTTTACGGCACCAGGTCTTCATGACTAGAACTGCTCGCTCCTGCACGGCCACTTTGGGGTTTCTAGATTCAGTCCTTTACCGGAGTGCACTCCACATGATGACCACTAGACCCCTCAAACCCTCAACTCCCCTAAACCCTACACAAATCAACTCCTAAACCCTCGACACCAAGAACCCCAATATAGGGGCCTTAAAAATTATCTATACTACTCTGGGGTTTCTTATTATAGCCGTAGACCCACCCCCCCTATTCTAATTATTAAGGCCCATACATTGGCTCCAGAAGTCTGCCTTTCATTCCCCTCGGCATCCGCTTTGGCCACGTTTTGGATGGGCTTGTTCTGGACGTTCCTTTCACAGCTACACCCCCAACCCCTTCGGGCTTCAGGGCTTTTGGCTTGAGGGCTTAGAACCACCAACCCTCAACAGTTTTGGGGCTTTGGGGTCTAGGTCTAGGGCTTTAGAACTCAAGTACATCTACTACTGTCTAGAACCTAAGAGCCAGCATCAAGATCGGGCTTCTTAGTAATAAAACCCCCTCTAAGTGCATGCACTCCGACTCTGGGAGTTTTTCACCAAGGCCTAAAGGCCCTAACCCTAAACCCAGTTTTGCTTGGAGACCGACAGCTTTAGTGGTGTTTCAGGTGTTTCACTTTTTAAAAAAAGGTCTAAAGGCCCTAAAGCCCTAAACCCTAAGTGCCCAGGCTTGCCAGGGCCGAGACCCCAAAAGCCAACTCCAAAGCGACGCCCGGAAGTTCGCGGTTTGGGGCTTAGGGCTTGCTAGGCCCCGAAGCCCATACCTGAAGGACGAGAAGAGCCCTAAAAGGGCTTAAGGTTCATATACCGTGTAGGCATTCATAGTATAAGGGTATAGGGCCCCTACTTTTCGGGTTCTTTTCGTCCTTAAGGTATAGACACCCCTGCAAAAAAAAGCAGAACCGTGAGTTCAGACCGAAAAATACCTCCTAGCTACGAAGCTATATGAGTGTCCTACAAGGACTTACTGGTGCGAGTATGACGGCTTGAGGCTTAGGACTTAAGGTGCTCAATTTTAAGGCTCAAGGGTTGTTAATTAAGGTCTATGGGCTAGGTTGCTGGACTGGGGTCTCTGCACCTCTTCTTGCTTCTTCTTTGGCCGGAGGAGTGAAGAATAACTCAATTTAGATCTTTGGGGTCTCTGAGATTGCATATAAACCCTAATCCTTAAGCATTCCCCCATGATAAGCCCTAAATCCAAATGCGTACCATGCTTCTGACAGCGGTCTGCAAAGAAGAGCGAGTTGAGAGACCTGGAGTGGGATTTGGCGTGCCAGAAAGGTATACGTTTTGCATTGTGTTTTGGAGGGGGGGGGGGAGGGGGGGGCAATGGGGTGGGGCTTGGTTGACGGATATTGGCGGGTCTAGGGCTGGGGCATGGGATAGTGCTGACGTGTGGAGAGTCGATCCGTCACCATTAGTTTTGGGAGTCCTTTTGGGCGTGCAACAGGGTTTGTCTAAGGCTTGATAGGGTTAAAAAAGGGGCCTTAAGATTTAGAATAGGGTTTTGGGGCCCATTATACTATAGCTAGAATAAGGAACCCCTAAACCCTAAACCCTAAACCCTAAACCCTAAACCCCCAAAATAGCAGAGGTAATGATAAGGGCCCATATATTACGTGGAGTACACACGGCCCTGGGGCTTCTGAGGTGGGTTTAGCGGGATGGGTGTGGGTTTATGGTATGACAGTTTAGGGTTTAGGGTTTAGGGTTTAGGGTTTAGGGTTTAGGGTCCGTTTCAGGCAGTTCTAGAGTTGTTTTTTTAAGTGTAACTGTAATGGCGGGTTTAGGGTTTAGGGTTAAGGGCATGAAATCAAGGGCCTTTCTGCAAGAAGCTCCCGCCTTGGGAGTTGCGGGTTGAGGGTTGACAGGTTCAGGCACTCCCAGGGAACCCAAAATAAGGAAGGACCCCGTGACAAAGAGGGCTTCGCATTTCCCAGGTGCCATCATCCCTAGCCTTAAAAGCAAAAAAGAACCGTGCCCCCAACCCGAAACCGCTGAATGCAATTTGTGTCCTGAAGCTTCAGCACTGCACTCACTGATGCCCCAAGACACGATTAGCTTCAACTCTGACCCAAAACCTGAGGCGTAACTCAAGACCTTGAACCTTCAGCTCTGCATGGAGCTCCTGCCATCTCATGTCTCAATGTGAAGCTGCTCTTCCAGGGATAAGTCTTCAGAAGGCCTTGAAGCCCTAAGAACTGAGGCAGTTAAAAAACTCTGTTGCGTCGCGAAGGGACTCTTCGTAGTTCGCCGCAGATGGATCGACGGTCGTCAGCAGCGTGGTGTAAGAGTTACCACCCAACGAATTCCTCAAGTCAGTATTGGATGGGGGAGGGAGTGCGTTTAGGGCCATGGGTTTTCTGTTGGCTCAGTTAGGCTGGTTAATGGTCTGTGGGTGGGGGCTAAGGGGAAGCAGCTCAGCGTTCAAGGTGAGGGGTATGGGGCAACTATAACTCAAACCCCAAACATTAGCTCTCTCAGCTTATTCGTCGTGAGCTATCTTGGGGAATCTTGATTGGCTTATGCAAGTGCTTTGGGATTGTCGGGTATGAAGTCTAGGGTTCGGAGGCCAGCGAGAGCTCTTGACGGTCACACGAAGTCGGGCAACCTTTGCAAGTATCCCCAGAAGCACTGCGCTCTAACCTGACCAAACCCTAAGCCTGACCTGCACTCACAACTCCAGGACACAACTTTTCAAGTCGATGGAAGGACCATGAAGCCCTCCAAAACTCAAGAATCATTTGGAACTCTACCAAAAGTTCCCCGCACGCAAGCCCCGAAACAACCAACACGACAGTTCTTGTGTCCGACCCCTCTTCTTCAGAACCACTCTCCCTGCAACAATACCAAGGCTCAAACGGAATTCCTTTACAACAAATGCTCAACCTAACCAAAGCCCAAAGGCCTCCATACCCTAAGCCCCAACCTTAAACTCAAACCTCACAGCAGCCCTAAATAGCCCTAATGTAGCAGGCTTTGTAATTAGAATAGGGTTTTGGGGCCCATTATACTATGATTACAATAAAGGAACCCCCAAACTACTCTAGGTAATTATTTAGGCCATTTGGGCCCTTACATACCCTTTAGGGAAACCATTGAAACAACTGCACAGCATAAACCCTAAATTTGAAACTAACACCCTAACACCCTGAACCCCTAAAGCCCAAAGAATCCTACAACCCTGAACTCAATCCCTAAAACACCTTAAGCCCCTAAACCCCTGAAAGGCCTACCTAAACCTTACACCTGAAACTCAAAACCCTAAAACCGCAAACCCTTAGCCCTAAAACCCAAAACCCTACAACCCTAGAACCTGAAACAAAAACCTTAAACGCCTAAAAACCCTTAACCCCAAACCCTAAACGCCTCAAACGCCTAAAAACCCTAAACCCTAAACCCTAAACGCCTAAAATCCCTAAACCTATAAACGCCTAAAATCCCTAAACCCTAAACCCTAAAACCCTAAAACCCTAAAACCCTAAACTCGAAAACCCCAAAACCCTAAACCCTAAAACCCTAAAGCCGCAAAAAACAAAAAAAAAACAAGGCCAGGCTCTGGAGGATCCGCGTCAGCTTCGAGTCGCGGTAGGGGATGTGCCGCGCTTTGTCGGAGGCCAGGGCCAAAACTACCTTTCAGAGACTCCTTTAAGGGCCTAAGGGTTTAGGGTTTTAGGGTTTAAGGGTTAGGGCTACAGGGTTTTAGGGTTTTAGGGTCTAGGGTTTAGGGTTTTAGGGTTTAGGGCACCTTTCAGAGACTCCTTTGGGGGTTTAGGGGTTAGGGTTTAGGGTTTAGGGCACCTTTCAGAGATTCCTTTAAGGGTTTTAGGGTTTAGGGTTTCAGGGTTTAGGGCACCTTTCAGAGACTCCTTTAAGGGCTTAAGGGGTTAGGGTTTTAGGGTTTAGGGCACCTTTCAGAGACTCCTTTAAGGGCTTAGGGGTTTAGGGTTTTAGGGTTTAGGGCACCTTTCAGAGACTCCTTTGGGGGTGTAAGGGTTTAGGGTTTAGGGTTTAGGGCACCTTTCAGAGATTCCTTTAAGGGTTTTAGGGTTTAGGGTTTCATTGTTTAGGGCACCTTTCAGAGACTCCTTTAAGGGTTTAAGGGGTTAGGGTTTTAGGGTTTAGGGCACCTTTCAGAGACTCTAGAGACTCCTTTAAGGGTTTAAGGGTTTAGGGTTTAGGGTTTAGGGTTTAGGGCACCTTTCAGAGACTCCTTTGGGGGTTTAAGGGTTTAGGGTTTAGGGCACCTTTCTGAGATTCCTTTGGGGGTTTAAGGGTTTAGGGTTTAGGGTTTAGGGCACCTTTCAGAGATTCCTTTAAGGGCTTAGGGGTTAGGGTTTTAGGGGTTTTGGGGTTTGGGGTTTTAAGGTTTAGGGTTTAAGGGTTAGGGCTACAGGGTTTTAGGGTTTTGGGTTATAAGGTTTAGGGTTTTAGGGTCTAGGGTTTAGGGTTTAGGGCTTGATGATTATAGGGATATAGGGATATTAGTTTAGGGTTTAGGGTTACAGGGTTTAGGGTTTTAGGGTTTAGGGCTTGAAGGGTTTTAGGGTTTAGGGTTTAAGGTTTAGGGTTTTAGGGTTTGGGGTTTAGGGTTTGGGGTTCAGGGTTTAGGGATTAGGGATTAGGGTTTAGGGATATAGGGATTAGGGTAGAGTGTTTTAGGGTTTAGGGTTTAGGGTTTTGGGTTTTAGGGTTTAGGGTTTGGGGAACCCCATGATCCCCAGAGTACGGTCCCACTAGTAACCTAAAAGGGATCTAGAAGGGATCTGTAAAAGTGGGGCCTGAATCTTTCGAAGATTTGAACACTGTTTCTTTACGTAAGGGTACGATGGTTCTGCAGGAAAGCAATCTGTTAACACCGTCTTGAAATCTTAGGGACACCTTGTTCATACCGCCATAGTACGATCCTTTGCTTCGAAGCCTCCTTGTGAGCTGTGAAACGAAAGCAATACATGCCCCTATCCCAAACCTTCATACCCACCGAGACCCAACGACCTCAGACTGTAAACAAGTCTCCAAACTTGATGTTTACCGTCAGAGTTGAGGGTTGTGGCCAAATGCATAACACCCCCGCCGCCTCCCACCGCAAAACCCGGTTGCACCCTCAACATCGCTCGTCCCGCCTTCCCCAGGGCCGAGAGGGAGCTGTTGATGATGACTGCTTCCTGAAACCTCGGTGAACAATCCGAGGCGCCGGTTTGAGGTGGGACTAAACCCTAAACCCTAAACCCTAAACCCTAAACTAGGGTGGGGTGGGACCATAGGGGACGGTACGAACAAACCTACCAGGGATCACGGGGGCCTGTGGACCTCGTTTCCTGGATACTCCGAGACATGCATGTTGAAAACTTCAGAGGCATTCAAGATTATGAATGCAACGTAAAAGTTTGGTGCTGGAGAACTAAACCCTAAACCCTAAACCCTAAACCCTAAAGGTTAAGGTAGATCAAGATGAGGAAGTAGCGCTCAGAGTCTGGGCATTCGGGCGGTGCTACGTACCTTAATCCCTTGCTACGAACAGCTGCAAGTCAAGGATCCCCTTTCGAGTTTAGGGTTTAGGGTTTAGGGTTTAGGGCCCTCAGCCCTAAACCCCTAAACCCCTAAACCCAAAATCCCAAAATCCCAAAACCCTAAACCCTCAATCCTAATTTTAGGGAGGCTGCGGAAATCAGAGACCGTGTCGGAGCTTCGGCAGCAGAGTTTAGACATTGCTCAAGCCTAGGGTTTCGCTTCTAGGGTTAAGTTCTGGGAGTTGGGGTTTAGGGTTTAGGGTTTAGGGTTTAGGGTTAGGTTATGGGAGTTGGGATTAGGGAGACCCTGCGGAACAGAGACCCTCTCAATAAGGTCCGGTTCAGGAGAGCCGTAAGTTGGGGTCAAGAAGCGTCCCCTTTAAGGGGTCTCCCTAACCCTAAGACGTAGGAAGTGAGGACGTCGTTCTGTTTGAAAGAAACTACCTGAACCTACCAAAACCTACCTTTTTTGGTAGGCTCTTCTTATAAGCCCTAATATGGAAAAGTTACGGGACCTGCAAAGAAGTAGGTTTTGGTAGGCTGAGGTATATTGAGGACGGGAATTCATAAATGAACAAGCATGGGGATTTAGGTTTCCTAAATCAGGAGCTGAATGCAAGGACCTTAACAATTACACTAGGGTTTTGGGCTCCCTTAATGTCGAGCAAAAATATAGCAACGAACCCCAAACTATAGTATAGGTAATAAGTAAGGCCCCTATGTTATGTGGGGTCTTTGCCTGAAAGTCAACGGCAACCAGGAAACCTCCTTCCTTCCGACTGGCTGCGCGCCAGCCTACCAGGGCTTCACCACTTTGGCGCCAAGGGTTGGGGCTCGGGGCTTCGGGCGCAGGACTTGCAAGGTTTAGGAGCTTAGGGTTTAAAGTTTAGGGTTTAGGGTTTAGGAGTTTAGGAGTTTAGTAGCTTAGGGTTTAGGGGTTTAGGTGTTTTGGGGTTTTGGGGTTTAGGGGTTAGGGGTTTAGGGTTTGGGTGTCGGGGTGTGGGTTTAGGAGTTTGGGAGGGTTTGGGCGAACGCTTCAGTTAAGTTCGGGGTTTAGCAGCTCAGGTCTCCCGGAGTAGGGGCTGCAGGCTTGGGGTTAAGGGGTTCAGGGTTTGGGGTTTAGTGTTTGGGGGTTTAGGGTTTATGGGTTTAGGGTTTAGGGGTTTAGGGTTTGGGCACGCCCCAAAACAAAAACAAACAGACAGACAGACAGACAGACAGACAGACAGAGACACACACGCACGCACACAAGCAAACAAGAACAAAGGCCCAAACCCTAAACCTAGAGCTCTATAGCCGCCAATATCCAACGTAAAGTAGGGTTCAGGTTAGGGCCCTAAACCCTAAACCATAAACCCTAAACTAAACCTTAGAAAAAGCGCACCTCTCGGATCCTGCGAGGTCCACGAAGTTAACAACACTGCCGACGACGCCGCTTTTGGGGTCGGACTTCGACTTCTGCACAATGCCTTGAAGGGTGTTTGCCAAAGTCTAGGGTTTAGGGTTTAAGAGGTTTTAAGGTGGCATTCGGTTCTTGCTATAGGGAGATTTGAAACTTGTGTAAGGGTTTAGGTGTTTCATAATTAGGGCGCTTTGTCGGGTTCTGAAGGAGTTCATGGGGTTTAAAATAGAGCCCTAATGATTTGGAACAGGATTTCAAGTATACCCGATTGATTACAGTACTCAAGCTCTAACCCCCCCCAAACCCCCGACGGTCGCCAAAATCTGAACTCCACATCGGGAGCGTAAGCCCTAACAGCAGTGTTTTCGCACGGCACACTTGCCATAACGTCATCTTGCCGTCACCATAGCTTCTCTAGACGCCAAACCCTATGCTAATTATGAAGGCCCCCTGTAATGAGCCCTCAATGCCGTGCGAGGGGCTCACGCTGAAGATCGTGTGCGATCTGGAGCTTCGGGCGTTGAGTTTCGTCTCCTTGGCTTTTCGAGATTTACGAGGCTTGCGGGTTCAGGCTTTAGGGTTTAGGGCTGCAAGATTTTTGGGTGTAAATACGGCTTTAAGGGTTGCGGGTGTGCCCTAACCTACCAAACCTTCTTTGTTGTAGGGTCCCCAAAATTCTTGCTCAAGGGTTTTCATCAGACAATGCGAAAAGCCAGTTGAGGTTTATAGGGCTTAGAGCTTAAGCTTGGGTTAAATGGCAGCTGGGATAAACCCCTAATCTCTACACCCAAGAAAGCAGACACTCTTCTCTCTAAATCCTAATTCCGAAACCCTAAACCTAAGCTGCTAAGTCCTAAGTCCCTACCTCTTGTTTAGGCGTCCTTATAGAAGGTTGTGAAGTAATGTTTCTGAACTTAACCCAAAAATTGCTGCCGAATGCACCACATGCAGCCTGGAGAGATACCCATTATCATCAACAATTATCCTGTCAAGAAGCGGGTACATGGGGTTGCATGTATTCGCGCTGTGTGTCAAGGGTCGGCTCGCTCTCGTCTTTAAATGCAGCAAGTGGCGCGACAGAACTCTAAAAACATTTTTAGGAACATGCACACATAGCGCATTCAAGACTGTCCCGAAGTCGACAGGAGCTATCCCCCGGCGTCTAACAGCTCGTCATGATGGTCTTTTGTCAAGTGAAGCGGGAACTTTGGCATGATCCGACTATCGCCTCTGTTGACTCGCGCATCGTGTCTGCCCGAAGTTGTCCGGTCTTCTCGAATCGGGTCACGGCTAGCCTATTAGGGTTTAGGGTTTAGGGTTTAGGGTTTATAGGGTTTATATCAAAGACCACAAACCGAAACGAGTGCCAAGTTGCGAAGGTCGCGCGCATCTGCACACCCAGGTTTGCCACGCTCAAGACCTCTTCAGGCCAATCACGACACGTTGGAAGCTGACCAGAGATTTGCGTTGCATGATACTAAAACTAAGTTTGGTTCGGAGGCCAACAGAAACTGGCGTCTTCGACTGTAAGTTTACACGCCGGCACGAAATCCTGCCCGCAACTCTGTAAAACTCGTCTGCGACCGAAAATGTCACATAAACCCTGAGGCCTCATGAGAAGCACATCGTGGAAATTCTCAAGCTACCTGGAACTCCATAGGCCCAAACTCCCTCTGAAGGAATCCTATGCACACCCGACGAAAACCCTAAACCCAAAGCCCCATTGAAGACCCAAGTGGAGAGCGGATACATCTAAAGCCCTGAAGCCGCCACCTCCCTGATGTTCGTCACAGGGATCCTGGGCTGCTTTTGGAGGCACCAAATTCAATGTGTATAAGTAGACAGACATACAGATAGATAGATCGATAGATAGGTCAATCGATAGACAGACAGATAGATAAGTAGATAGATTGATAGATCGATAGATAGGTCGATCGATAGATAGATAGATGAGTAGATAGATAGGTAACTAGGTAGCTAGGTCGATAGATTTGGAGGAGATAGATAAAATGATGGGCACAGAAATCCCCATATGCATCCACATATGTATGTACATATGAATACACAGAATATATGTATATACATACATCTGTACATATACATGTAGCGAGTATGCAGGTGTGTGTGTGTATATGTAACATGCATTGATTGTAGGCGTCGTCTTGAGAAACCTTTAAGATTCCTTGTGTGTTGACCCTTGCAGAACCCTCCTTGAAAGATGGCCTTAGCTTCTTTCTAGTCAAGAAGTACCTGCTTTTAAGGAGAATGATTACCAGTGCTCTTGCAACTCTAGCACAACAAAACCCTACACCAAACCCCAACATCTGAAAACCGTGAACCCTATAAACCCGAAAAGCCCTAAACACCCTAAAAACCCTAACCCCGAAAGCCCTGACCCCTAAAGAAACCTAAACCCCAAACCCCAAACCTTAACACAAGATCGGCCAAAGATCAGCGACAAGTCCTCCACGAAAACCAAGCCTTGTGGCGTCTCGTGAATAGGCAGATCCTGACGAACCTCATCAGCGGGTTACGGGTTTAGGCTTTAGGGTGTAAGGTTTAGGCTTTAGGGGGTAAGGTTTAGGCTTCAGGGTGTAGGGTTTAAGAATTTCGGGTTAGGTTGAGGGGCTGTATGCAGTCCGGGGGTTGCTGCGAAGTGCTCAGACCTAGATTTGATGGCTCTTCTAGCAGTGAGTTTGTTGACCGGGATCTACCCTCAACCCCAAATCCTACACCCAATCTCACTACACCCCACACCTCTCACCCGAAGGAAAGCTTTTGGTGTATAGGGCCTTGGCTTCGACGTGGTGCCCCAGCAGTAAGAAGTAGCGTTTGTTACTTTTGTTTCGGCGTCGAGGCCGTGCCCCAGTGCTAAGAAGTACGATTCGTTGCCGTTTTTATTGACTTTGATGAAGCGCGCAAGGCCTGAAATGCAGGCTTTGCTGCCGTTGTTCTGGCTCCGAAGAGGACGATTTTGAAGATACACGATTTGTTGCGTTGCTTTGGCCTCGGAGCGTGTTGTTTCGAGCGTCTTCCGGCACCAGTGGTTGGAAGTACGACCTGTTGCCGTTGTTTTGGCCTCGAAATGGTGCCCCTGGCAAAGAACAACGATTTGTTGCCGTTACGAGTTGTCGCCGTTGTTGTTGCTCCGGAAGTGGTGGCCCAGTTGTCAGAAGTACGAGTTGTGCTTTGTCCGAAGCTGTGCCCCAGTGCTAAGACGTACCATTTGATCCCATTGCGTTGGCCTTGAAGTGTTGCCCAGATGGTTAAAACACGGTTTGTGGCTTTGCCTTGACAATAAAATGTTGTCCCAGAATAATCACACGGTTTTACTCAAAGTATAGAGGGAATCTGCGGAGCTTCCAGTTGTCTTTGTCGTATTCCCTGAAGTACCGCACTTTTCCCAGCATCCTATACCAATCTAGACCCCACCACCCCCTGCCTCACACGACCTCCAGTCTACTTATCTTACTGGGTCTTAGTTGGAAGAGCCCCGTCAAATAAGCATGAGAAGGTGCCTCCACAAAGCCATAAGCCAAATCAAAGCTACCCCAAATTGCCACCTAGCTTCATCTAGGGTCTAAGTAAACCCTTAATGTAAGAAGAAGGGTATCTTTTTTCCTACCATGCTAAGGGTAATGCAGGGGCCTAATAATTACCAATGCTATTTTTTTTTTTGGGGGGGGGGTTCCTTATGATGATTATAGTACAACGGCCCCAAACTCTATTCCAATTGTTAAGGCCCCTATACTAATTACTTCTGAATCTTTTTAATGATCAGTCTAAACCCGAAGGACCACTACAAAAAGCCCGAGCTGCATAGAGGTCTTCCAACTCGTCAGGATTGGACATCGCCCCGCCTTGCGTGCTGAGCTTTCCACGGAAACCTGTCTATCTATCAAACTATCTGTCTATGCCTATCTATCTATCTATCTGTCTGTCTGTCTATCTATCTATCTATCTATCTATCTATCTACTCCTATGTTATGCCTATATGTATATGTCACCTATACCGAAGTTATATATGAATGCATATATATATATACAATTTGAATATTTATTCATTTATGCATATACACATGTGTGTATGTATGGCTACAGCACTAGTTCCATCAGCCATCAGTCCCAGGGTGCCGAAAAAGAGAAAAAAACCCGAGCAGCCAGCACAAGGGATATACACAATCCGAAAACGGGCGAAGGGCGCAGTTGCCGATGTTCCCTAGCAAAAGAAAGGGCCCATCTCCTGGTAGGACTATGAGACTAGATGATCCCCACTTGTAGGAGGCTGTAATTGCTGCGTGCGCAGCTACTATCTACTATAACATAGCCATCAACCCTGTTACGAATAACAAGGACAGGTGCCGGGCAATTAACCTACACTCTAAATAGTTGCATCTTTTGACAGCTACTTCCTCCGCGTGGTCGTTTGAAATGCTGCGAAAGCTAGAAACCCGTAACCCTTTTTGAACCGAGACTCTGCCAATCAGAAACCCGTAACGCTAAACCCTAAACCCTAAACCGTAAGGCAGCCCTTGACCCGTAACCCTAAACCCTAAACTGTAAGGCAGCCCTTGCAAGGAACCCTCAAGAGAAGCCTCATGAAGCCTGAAGTCGGTAGTGTAGGGGCCTTAATAATTAGAAGAGGGTTTTGGAGCCCACTGTACTATATTTATAATAAGGAACCCCCCAAAATAATAGTAGAGGTATCTATTAAGCTCCTACATTAACTCGGAGATCTGCCAAGACACTGGTGCGACTCCGATCCGCTGCCGCCTTGCCGGAAGGAGGCCGACTCCGCGCCTCTCCAGAAGTCGGCCTACTACCGCTCCTGAGCTCGGATCATGTCGGGGCTAGGGTTTAGGGTTTAGGGGTTTAGGGTTTAGGGTTTTAGGGTTTAGGGGTTTAGGGTTTAGGGTTTAGGGTTTAGGGTTTAGGGTAGAGGGGTTTAGGGTAGAGGGGAGGCTTCATGGGGATTTCTGCAGTCTGGGCTTGGCTCCGGAGCTTAAGATGCAAGTTCGACTGCAGGGCAAGACGAACGAGACCCTTTAGGGTTTAGGGTTTAGGGTTTAGGGTTTAGGGTTGGGCAAGAGGAACGAGACCCTCCCTCATCCGAATCTCTCTCAGTATATCCTATCCTAAGAATACCCCGAAACCAACAATAGGATCTACTTACGGTTGCCTTTATTGTCAGGACTTCGAAATTGAAAATGAGTCCCCAACTGAGGCAGGACCTTAACACGAGCCCACTGTAAAACAACATGGCAACACAATGCACCTTGTTGTGAAGAATCGCATGTAACAAGAAACACAAGAAACAGCCATGATCGCCCCCCCCCTCGCCGCATGAACAGCAGTCTCAAAGCCACAGGAAGCAAGAACACCCTATGCACGAAAGACCTGAGAACACAGTACTCCCGTGCATCGAAAACCTAAACCCTTGCACTTAAGGATCACTAAACCCTCATGAAGTTGCCAGACCAATAGGAAAAGCAAAAACAGAGGGACCTCCCACCCCACCCCCCCCCCCGCCAGCGCGAATACAGGGGATCTAATCATTTCAATAGAGCTTTCGGGCTTATTCTACTATAAGTCACCCTAAACCCTAAACCCTAAACCCTAAACCCTAAACCATACTATAAGTATACTAAGGAGCCCCCGAAAT
>CAJNDV010032094.1:2898-24827 GCA_905221635.1 Symbiodinium sp. CCMP2456 | reverse complement strand
TGTCTCTCTCATATATATATATATTTATTTATTTATGGAGAGAGAGGGTATAAGCCCCAAATGCAAGTGTTTAACAGAAACCTTAATCTTGAAAGCCCGAAGGCCTGGACCCTTCAACCCTAGACCTTTATCTCGCTGGTCTCGTTTTCGGTTTCTTCGGAGGCTTGTCTGAGTCGAAAAGTCTATTGAGTATCCCATGTAGCCCCTGTAAAATTCCCAAAGCTCGTCTTGCTGGCCCGACTTCCTAAACCGAAGAACCGTCCAAGTCAGGGTTTCGGCGTTTCAGGAAAAAGGTAGGCGTCCGGCTTTATGGTTCAAACGATGCTAGTATGATTGGGAACTTCGAACTCGTGGTGGCCGTGTACTCAGTGTACTCAGGGTTTTCAGGTCTCGAGCGTAGATTTCTGTACTGCAACTGCTTTTGGAATTGTGGGCATAGGGGTTGCAGGGGTCCGACTCCTGGGTTCCTCCTCCGCATGCAATGAACCTACCTGTCAGTAGACCCCGCCGAGCGCGGAAGACCCTGAACCCGCAACTACAGCCAGGTTCACAAGCTCCGCTGCACCATCCTGGATGACACCTGGAGCATGAGCCCGTCGAATCTGACATCCTACCCAAACCGACTCTAAACGGCCCTAATTCCACGAATCTTCAACCGCAGGACGTCACATCTATCAGCCTTCACTCTGATATCGTCGTTCTGCACCCTCCACCGCCAAAGCAGCCGAGCCTCCCGCAGGCAGAGTTTCATGGCTTCAGGCTTCCGGGAATGCTCCTACACCCCCCGTCCCCGTGGTCTATCGTCTGCAGAAAAGAAGTTTTAGGAGTGAAGGGTTGACAGGATTTATCTACCCGAAACCTTGAGCCCCAGACCCAAAACTCTCGCAGTGGAGCTTGTAGAACCCAGTTTGAAGACACCTCTCCCCAACCCACCCTAGACCCCGAAACCCCAAGCCATCCTAAACCACCAAACCCAACACCCTAAAGCCCTGAGATGCTGTAACAACCTCGTAGCTCTTACACCTCCCCAACCCTAAACCCTAAGCCCTAAACCCCTCATCTTCAAAAGAAGCATCAAGCCAAGCTCCGCCTCAACAAACTCGAATTCCCTTAACCTTGCGGGCCAGGTCTGTGGGCTGGGGATTTAAGGTTAAGGATTTAGGGTTTAGGGATTAGGGATTGGGGTTTAGGGTTTTGTGTTTAGGGATTGGGGTTTGGGGTTTAGGGATTAGGGATTGGGGTTTAGGGTTTAGGGATTAGGGATTGATCGTAGTACCTTTCGGTAGGGATTGGGGTTCAGCATTTAGGGGTTATATAGGGTGTCTGGGTTTAGGGCTTGGGGGGTTTGGGCCAAAAGCGCAAACGAACGACTTGGCCGCCGTGCTCGGTTTAGAGATATTGCTCCTTAGATAGTCAATGAGTCAAAGTCTCTATTGATACAGGCCTCTTAAGTAGGTTTGCAGCATTGTCATCTTCCTTTTTCTTCGGGGAAGCCCTTGACCATATCTTCAGTTGAGGCTTTCTTTATGGCTTCCCTCTTGCCGGCGGGCCGTTTAAGTGCTCGCAAGGCTCGCGAGGGGAGCGGCCGCAAAAAAGCGGTTTAGGGTTCAGAGTTGTGTTCGGGGGTTTACTTAAAGTTTTCGCGCTGGAGTTTTGGGGGAGTGCAGGAGTGTAGGAGCTCAAGCCGGGTTAGGTTTGGGGCCTTGAAATCCGGGGCGAGGTGGGTAAGGAGGACCCCTAGGCCCTAGGCTGGGGGGTAAGTTTGGGAGTTGTCGTTTGACATTTACCCGGACCGACCCTGAAGTACCCCTTAAAGGTCTCTGATCTTCGTCACGACAAGAGGTACATCATGAATATGAAGATCGGGGCAACGATAAAGGGTGGGTTTTCAGTTTTGTGTGGTGTTGAGGGGCTTGCAGGGTGTGGGATGAAAAGCTTTAGTGTCATCTGGTTCGAGACTTGCAAAGTAAATTCAAGCATGAGCAGATAGGGGCTACACTACGTGTTCGGACCTCTGCATTAGGGCTTGAGGGGCTTATCGGCTTCTAGAAGCGTCATGGCTAGAGCCCAGGTTTAACTAAGCCAAAGTCTTAAGAAGGGATGTGGAAAGAAGAGGCCTCCGAGAACTGCCTCGCAAGCCCGAAGCACGGAAATCCAAATCCTGAAGCCTCTGAAAACTCCGAACTGCCAAACTCCGCGCCTTCCCTACTAGAGGGGCCTCAATAATGACCTATACGATTTTGGGGGGCTCCTTATTATCATTCTATTACGAAGGAGCCCAAAACCCTATTCTAATCAATCAGGACGCTACATTAAACAAGAAAGCCGTTTTCTCACATGGAACCTTGGGGCTTTTAGGGTGGAGAAAGCTCACGCTGCAGGGCCCAGCAAGATTCAGGAATCGAATCTGAAAGCGTGCATCTGCTCTAGGGTTTAGGACTGAGGGTTTAGGAGTTGAAGTTTAGGGCTTAGCGTCTCGGGTGTGGGGTTCCCGTCTACACGACGCTAGATCAAACTCCGGCACTTTGTAAGGGCAGCCCGGTGAGAATGCAGCGATACGGAACCTCAAAGGAAGTAAAGGAAGAGTATTGGCACAGCCGGATGCACTGGGGATCTGCCTGCACTTGCTGCCCCCGTACCATTAAATCACAGGCAATTGCCAGTCGCAGCTGGGCCTCGCATGTTTAGCTCCCAAGCCTCGCACCCCTATACAGTAGTAATATATTTGACGCAACAGAACTCAATCCCGAAGCCTCAGAGACGAGGCCACGGTGGAAAGCTGACTCATTTCGCCCATCCGTCGACGTACTATGCCTTGGACTTCGACTGTCCAGTCCTGCTCTTACCCGGTTGTCTTTACGAACTATCGTGCTAGGTAGGCAGGCAGGCAGGCAGGCAGGTAGATAGGTAGGTATGCATGTATGCATGTATGCATGTGTGCATGTGTACGTGTGTGCATGTGTACGTGTGTGCATGTATGCATAAATAAATAAGTATGTACATATATATATATATATGTATCTGTTTATTTATTTATTTATTTATTTATTTATTTATATATATATATATATATCTATTTATCTATGTATATGTATATATGTATATATGTATATATGTATATATGTATAAATGTATATATGTATATATGTATATGTGTATATGTAAATATCTATACACATGAGTGTATATATGTATGTATGTATGTATGTATGTATGTATGTATGTATGTATGTATGTATGGAAGGATGGAGGGAGATATGTGTATATACACGCAGTTATACTAAAGCTCGCATGCATTCATGTTTGCGTGTATGCATGCATGTGACACTACCGCTAAGAGCCTCCAACAAGCGAAGGCCCCGGGTTCCAATTCCCCAGAGTACATGGTCTTCAACCCCATGAGCTCGGCTGAAGCAGCTACAGCAGAAATAGTAGTTTTTAACAAGGAATAAAAAGTCGAATACAGAATTATCAAGACAAGCAATAACTAGAATGAGGATTGACACTAATAAGGCATAGTCAGAACTTGGCTGAAGCGCTGCTAATCATGGCAAGGTGCTAGCCCACAACTTTTTTAGAGCGTGCAATGCAGCCGACACCATAATTCTCCAACGCTGAAAGCCTCAATTTTCTCCTAAGCCTTGATCCCCAAACCCAAAATGCCTTGCCCTAAATCCTCTCTCTTGCCTAGAACCCTTAAACTTATAGTCGCTCTCATAGCAATCCTTGTCGTAAACCCCCATGGTAACTCTCAGAGTAACTCTGGTAACCCCCTTCTTCAGCCTCGAGACAAAGCCTGAAAGGCGGACCCCAAAGCCTGACCTCCCCTAAACTCCCCTAAACTCCCCTAAACTCCCGTAAACTCCCCTAAACCCTAAACCACGAATCCCTCACATCCCTGTGCCCTCAAGCTCTAAACCCTAAACCCCTAAACCTTAAGATCCCTGAAGCCTTAAAGATCGAAACCTAAACCCTGAACCCTAAACCCCAAACCCTAAACCTGAAGCCCTAAGGTGGGAACTCCAGTTCTGGCCATGGCAGAGGGCACCATCTCTGAAATCCGCGATGCAGAAACCGCGTCAGGTCTGCCCAGGGTTCAGGGTCTGGGGTGTAGGATTTAGGGCTTTTAAAGTGGGGTTACCACAAGGCGGCTTACTAGAGGGATTAGTATCGGGGACAGCAGTGGAGGGGCTGAGGCTTCCAGGTGTCGCACTGTGATACACATTGGCTTGTGGGTTCGGGTTTTCAATCTACAAGCGGTTGAACTGGAGGGTGTTGGGGTGTAAGGATAGGGATATACCTGTAGCGTTTAGAGCTGGCATGGTTTTGAGGGATCGGCTCAGCTCTCGTTCTGGGCTTGCTAGGTCTGGTAGAGTTTGGGGTTCGGGTTTTGGGACTTGCACCAGTCGTGGGGTCTGGGTGCAATTTTGATTTTGCAGTTCCAGCCGCAAGGGGTCTGGAAAGAAGCCTCATAAACACTAAGCCCAAACCCTAAACCCACAAGCGGCCCCCAAAGAAGCCTTAGTTTGGTCGGTTGAGGGGCCGGGAGAAAGAGCTCGGCAGCTGACGCAACTAGCTGATGCCCAGGACCTCTCTGCGGTTCTTGTTAGGGAAGTTACCTTAAGCTACCATAGTAAGGATCTATCGTAAATCGCATGGTCTCCTTATTATGGTAACTTAAACCCTACTCCTTAACCAGAAGCCAGTCAGTCCTGGAGAGTACCCGAGTCCTAAACCCAAACCATAAACCCCTAAGCCCCTGGACCCTAAACCGATTGCGACCTTTAAACAGTTGTTGGTGGCTTTCGCACCAGGTCCCTGGTGTTAACCTGCTGTTTCAGGGGCGGGCTGGGCGGGCCGGGGCAAGACGTTCTGCCAACCGGAGCAAGCACCCAAAAAATAGCTGCAGTGCTGAAGCCTTGATGTATTGCATGTACTGTCTCTGTTGCATGCTCCACATGTACAGTATGTGTTCCATGTATTCTCCGCCTGGTGCATGTCCTGTGTCTGTAGTATGTGCCTAAAATGCCATATGAGTCTGTGATGTACTACATGTTGCATGTGCCTTCTATGTCTTGTCTGTCATGAATACCACAGAAATCCCAGATGTTACATACACATGAGCATATGGCAACGACCCGTACGTCGGTATCTACGATGCCCAAAACCTTAAGCCCCAGAGCTCCGTGCCTTGGCAGCAAGTTTTAGAACTTACAGTGCCTTAACTTCAGTTTTGGGTTCAGGTCGCTGCTAGTTTTTAGGGGGTTGCCAAAACCAACTTTTGCTAAGAAATTAGCTTGTCGCTGGGAAATATAGCAGTTCGTTCATCACGTGTCCACCAGGGTCCTGGTGGGCGCGTGACCTAGTTTAGAGCCCCGATCATCGACAAGCACTTGGCCAACTAGATGCTCATGGAGCGACCTCTGTGGCGAGATGTAGGGTGTAGGGTTTAGGGCTTATAGTGTTTAGTGTTTAGGGTTTAGGCTTCCATATACGGAGGCTTCGATGTTTAGCTGCAGCTGTAGGGCTTAAACTACAGTTTAGGGTTTACGCTTCTTGTTTGCCGGGTTTTAGAGTTATCGAGTTTAGCGTTTAAGGTTCAGGTTTTAGGCCGTCTTTCAGGTTACAACATTAACTGTATGATATACCAGATTGCAAAACCGTCGGAAAGACTGCTATTGTTAATGCCCCCGTTTCGTCCCTATCACTTATATATAACTTAAACGAGCATAATACCCCCCCCCCACCCCCTCCCCCCCCCAAGTTGTTATTATTGAGGCTCCTAGTGTTGGGAGACCTCGCAACTCGCTGCCCGGGTTGTCTGCAGGTGTTGACGTGCAAAATTTCTTCAGCTGGAATCAGATCACAATTGCACAGGCGGGAGCTTCCTGCGCTCGTGATTTAGAACTCTACCCGAAACTCTTCTTCCGCGAATCTCCCCCATCCTTGTGGTCATGCTTCGAACTCGTTCAAGGGAGCACTCCCACAAACGGTTGCTGCAGATGTTGAGCCGCGAAATCAGAGCAGTATTCTTGGCCAAAGCTCGTGCCATATTAGGATCATATGTCCAAAGCGATAGCTACATGTTCGACTGGGCTACATCACCTGCTGTTTTTGGTTTATCCCTTTCAGTAATGTTGCAGCTACTTCGGCACGGACAAGAACCCAATGCCAGACCCTGCTGTGGTACCACACGATTGGTTTCATAAAGGGATGCTCCAAACGGGAAGCCCCAAGCCCTCAACACGAACTAAACCTTGCTCCTTTGAAGCCCGGAAGCTTCAAACCTAATGCCGGAAAATCCTAATGCCCGAAACCCGAATGCCCCACAAACCCAATAGCTAAATCCTTAATCCTGCGCTGTTTCGGAGCCACTGTCATGTTCGCAGCTTCTCCCACAACGCGGGCAGAACAATGCTTAGAGTTTCAGGGATTGCCCTCTCAATCCCTAGCCCTCCCTAAACCCGAAACCTTAAACCAGAAGCCCCAAATCCAACTGAGCATTTTCGCAGAACCCTCCGGTTCCAATGTAGTTTGTCCGGTGCCTTTACCACGTTGCCATAAAGTTATCGTTTGGCCCCTTTGGTGTTCCTATTCTCATAGGGTGCTTGCAGGTTCTTGTAGTGCCTTGGACTAGGCGTTAGGGGGTTCGGGGTTCATATGAGGGCCCCGAAGACGAGAGGAGGGTGTTTCTAGATTTGCCTTCATCGTTTTATAAAGCTTCGTATGCGGGCCTTAGCCTTAGCAATACTTTGGTTTGGCTTTAGGTTTAGAGTTTGAGGTTGAGAGCTTCGGGTTAAGGGTTTAGGGTTGAGACTTTAGGATTAAGGGCTAAGGGTTAAGGGTTGAGATTTTAGGGGTCGCTTGTGGCTGTGAGGTAGACGGCACCTTCGCAGAGTACGTTCACATCAAGGCGGATTGAACACCAAGTTTCGGAGCCATACAACCCTGAACCCAACAATGCCGCCGAATATCCTGGACATCCAACTCCAGATCTCCCTCGAACTCCCTCAAAACTCCCTTACACCCCACGAAACAGGTCCTAGAGCTTCAACTGCCTTTCCAAGTTCCCGAAGCTCTGGAGCTAGCGGTTCTCATTGACTGGGGCTGTCTTTGCGGTAATATAGGCCTCAAGAACTACAAAAGGGTCGAAAGGGTTTTGGGGTATATGATCGTATCAGTATATAGCGCTTACACTACAAGGCGTTTTCATTCCTACTTCATTCGACCTAGTACTTGGATCGGATAGTTCACCAAAACTAGCCTTGCAGCGCATCCTCATTCATTTTCCTATCTGCTTGCTTTATGTAGGAAAGACGCTTACCTTCAGGGGTCTCGGGCTAAGGCCGTTTTCCCCGAGCTCCAAGAAACCCTAAACCCCAAACCCCAAACCTTCAACCGCAAACCCTAAACCTTGAACCCTGCAGACGCCCTGGAAAAGCCTAGAAGGAGGTCTTGAAAGGCCCAGGTTCTGGAAGTGCACGATTTGCAGGAGTTTCTCAGAACTTTGTGCATGCTTTGGGGTGGGTTTCGACCTCGAAATTTAGAAGCCCTAACCCAAGCCCTGCAGCCGACACCCGACTTACTGTAGGGGCTTTAATTAGAATAGGGTTTTGGGATTATTCTGGAGTTATTATAAGGAACCACCAGAATAATATTTCGTTATTATTTAGGCTTCTATATCAACTTTCGAGGTTTCTGCCGCAGGGAGCAGCATTCAGGATGGGCGTGCCAGGGAGTGCGGGAAGATGAACAAAAAGATGTCTACATGAATCCTGAACAGCCCAAAACATGCCCAAACCCTGTACCCCCAAAACTGTCCCAAGCCACAAGCTTTAGCCTCATCCAGGACCAAAGTAGCACTTCTACTATGCTCTAAGACAAGAAAGCCAACAAGGGGACTCAGGCGTGTGACTCAGCCCGAAGCCCTCACATGGTACACCTGTGTGAAAGGCGGCGACTCAGTCCCTGAAACCTGGAGACAGAGTTTGCCAAGGGCAGGTAGCGGTTGAGGGTTTAGGGTCAGGGTTTAGGGTTGAGGGTTTAGGGCAGGTGGCGGACAACTTCCGACTTTGTTGCAGTCAGGTTGCAAGTTTTGTTGGTGTCGAGGTTCTAAGGTTGGAGCTCATAGGGCGTTGTGGGGTCGATGAGAATTTAGGGTCTAGGGTTTATGGTAGACTGGGGCTTCGTTGGGCTTCTGCCTCAGTGCAGGATCTTCCTGTCGTGTTCGTTTACCGGGCTTCACCGGTTATGCGAGAGGGTCTCCAAACTCTAAACCCACGGCAGAAAGACAGGAGCAAGCATCGGATCCCGGCCAGATGGATCCTCACGGTTAAGTTTAGGGTTTAGGGTTTGGGTTGATCTCATTTTCTTTCGGCCTAAATACTCAACCCGAAGCAAATCAAATTGCTTCTCAACTTTAGAACCTCCACAGCGCCACGCCTCTGGGGAAAAGGCTCGAAGGCTGAGTGTTGGGGGTATAGCAAACCACAGATATACAGGGATGACAAGCGAATCCTAGTAGGGATTGCTCAACTGCTCACACTGGTTGGCAGGCTTACTAGGTTTGTCCTCCGTACTCCTAGTTAATCTGTCTTGAGTTCAAGCTGAGACTTCTACGTGAATGTTGTTGACGATCTTGTTGCAGCCCGTCCGCTTCCCAGAGCTCAAAGGGCAAACCAAGTAACGAACCTAAACCCTAAACCCTACCGGCCCCAAACCCGAACCCTCAAGCCCTAAGCATGTGAGCAGGCCATCGCTCAAAGTGGCGACGTCGGCTTCTGCCCAACGCCGCATTTGCACGTAGACACTTCCCGACATTTACGCTTCAGGGTTTGGGGCGTTCAGGACTACATTTGTGGGTAAAGCTACGTAGAGAGTAAGGCTGAGTAAGAGAACGTAGTCTTTGGTTGAGCCATCGAAAGGTATTTGTGCGACATTCCGGATGTCTTTGCGTTGGCACCAAGACTGGTTTCACGTCTGATTTTCATTTCGAGATTAACTTTTTGAAGCCCAAAAGCCAAAACCCCAAATACTCACAAGTAAACGGTAAACCCGCATGCCTCCAAATGTCTGACGTCCCCTTCAGCCCTAAACAACCTGCCACCGAAGTTAGACCACAAAATAGGTTCCCTGAGACCCGAAACATGCCTTGAAACCCTGATAGAACCCCGCAAACAATAGAAACGCACGACAGAACTCGATGAAACCCTGATAGATCCCCGATGTTGAAGACCTGAACCCTAAACTCCAAAATGCTAAAAGCTCAGGAGGTCCACCTTCGTGAAGGCCGCGACGCCGACTCGGTTCTCTTCGGTTTCCGTGGAACACAGGCCTTCGGGGTTTGAGAAGGATCTGGGGGTCTGAGGGCTGTTCGCGTTTCGGCTTGGAGGGGTGGGTTGGCATTTGGTGTTTCAGGGTTTAGGCGGATCTATGTTAGGGTTGAGGGTTTAGGGGCCTTATCAGGCCTTGGGCTTTTTCCTATTTAGGGGATTAAAGTTTCAGGTGTTCAGCAGGGCTTCTATGTGGGTCCACGTAGGGATTCCATCACTTTGGTTTTTGGCTTTGGGGAACTGATAAGGAACCTTGAACCCAAAGCCCTAAACCCTACACCCTGGGGCACTTTGGGGGTTTATTTCGGGATTTGGGGTCCCAGCTCAGGCCAGGTGTGAGGTGAGATTCTCAAAGTAAGCGGGGTCTTGGGGAGTCTTGGGTTGTTGTAATTCAGGTGCCTTAATAACTACCTCTACTATTTTGGAGGTTCCTTACTATAACTATTGTATAGCAAATCCTGAAATCCTAGTCTAATTATTATAGGCCCCTATATTAGGGCTGTAGGCGTGCACAAGACGAGTTTTCGCATTTGGTTTAGGTTCTAAGGTTTGTGGACTGCAAGATGTTTTGCGGATGCAAGGATGTTTCGCTTCCAGTCCTTTAGGTCTAGCGGCTGGGGTTTAAGATTTCGCCTTGCATCTTGTTGTGTCGAGCTTGCAGTCTTTGACCTTGAACCCTAAATCCTAAAACCCACACCCCTAAACCGCTCGTATCGCAGGTTCGTAAGCTATTCCCTCGAACGCTCTGAGCCCCGGAGCCGCGAAGCTACCACAACAAAAGTCACAGCAAAATCCATTCAGTGACTCTAAGCCCTAGCCCTTCCTGCTGTCTCGTCGTACTGGAGATGTTTAGTTTCAGTTTGTTCCTCGGGAGGTTTGACTGGAGAAGCAACGATAGCAACAGCCTTGCTCGGTAGTCGGACCACTCGCGGGGAACCCTGACATGATTAAAGCTGCTGGTCGGGTAGAGGTGTTCGGCTGTCGTCCAAGAGTCGCCTCACACCCCCTCCAAGCCTAAGTCCTGAGACTATCTTAGACTTTAATATAAGTGGCATGCTTCGAACTTGCGTTATGAACTTGAGTTATTTTATATGAGTATCATATGCGATAGATCCGTCGATTCCGAACTCGGCCAGGGCGCGTTCCACTGTGAAGAGGGCACGTGGTACGCTGCGGACGGCCCCGAGCCGGCTCAATCAGAAATGGACTTTCGGATGGGCAGTGGCTGCTGGCTGCTACAATAATCATTAACAGAATAATAATAGTAATGATAGTAACAATAGTAATCACAATCATACGCATAATCATCAAACTTTTCATTGCCTGAAGCCATGACTTCTCTTAGTGTGCTGTTGCTCGTTTACTTTGGACATTGCTCTCGTGCATTCGCTGCTTTCTATTGCGCACTGTTGCCAATCACTGCTCGTCTTGTATTGTTGCGGTTGTGTTCGTAGTATCGTATCTTCAGGGTGTAGCTATGCATATCAGTGGCAAGATGATTATCATCATAATTTCTTGTGCTGAGTCTTGGCAGCTAAATCTAACATGTTGATAGCAAGTGCTGTTGACTTTTTGACACTCGAAGTTCTGCCGATTTGACGTGAGCAGTGGGGATTTTGCATGAGAGCTGTTTTCCGTTCAGGGCAACGGCCGAAACACTTGAAATTCAGTAAATGCTTCTCCGCTAAGCCCTTCTCAAACCCGCTTAAAGCCCATGACAACGTTATGCAGCCACCCTTCAACTCGGGTAGGCTTGAGGGTTTGAGTTTTGGGCGGGAGGCGTGTTTAGGACAGGCTTGAAAGTCGGTGGTTTGAGCTTGGTGATGAGGGTTAGTCTGCATTTAGGCATTGTACCAGACCTTCAGAGAGCGCGACCCGCCGTGCAGCTTTTGACTCAAGCGCCGCTCGAGCCCGTACATGAACATGGTGGACCTACTCGTTGCCATGATCGGGCCAGAAAAGCCTGCACATTGAGATTTTTTCGTCTGGAGGGTAGATGTTAGGGGTTCGCGGTCAGGGTAACACCTTCCGGCATCGTCGTCGTACTCCTTCAACTGTAGACGGCTTCAGACTTCTAACCCTTGGCCATGACACGCTTGACTACTTGACACGGCTTAGCATTCGAAGGAGGTGCCGCCTGGGCTTTAGGAGTATGATCTGGCTGCCGCTTCACAGTAATTCGCCCGCCATGCTTTAAGGTAGCGAAATTGACAGCATGTCTGTGTGCAGGGAAGTAGCTTGGTCGCTTCTGGCCCCTTCCTTGCGGCGCAATGTTCGATTTCGATGAGTTGGAGGTCAAGTTCGAGGAGAGAGACTCGAAAACCAAGGCCTTTCAAGCCTTCGAGACTTGCTGCGTGGACAGCTGCAGTAAGCCCTAAACCCTAAACCCTACACCCTGAAACCCTCAGCCCTAAACCCTAAACCCTACACCCTGAACCCTAAAACCCTCAGCCTTAAAGCCTAAACCCCAACCCCTAAAGCCCGAGACCAGAACCCTGGAACCCAAAACTCTCAGGCCGCAGGGATCTAACCGTGCCCGTTGGGCGTCAAACCACCGAAGACCTACCTGTTTAAGGAGCTATATTAGAAACCATACTAAGGAACCCTAAAAACTTAGGTCTATTTGGCTCTGGTTCTTTCCAACAGCCAGAGGAAAAGCAACAGTGAGACAGGAAAGTTGCAAAGGGCTGCACGACCAAAGTGAGCTCAAACCCTTAACCCTAACCCAAACATCCGACCACCGGTCGATTCCTGTGAGGCGACGGCAGGAGCTGCCGAGCCCATCTCAAAGTGCCCCAGCTCTGCGAGTTTTGCTGTTTTTGGGGTACGGGGTTTGAGGGTTGTGTCGGGTTTGGGTTGGCTTGGGATCTATTTTTTGGTGTGCAGATCTGGGGGTTTGTGGAATTGTAGGGTGCCAGGCAAGCCTTAGACTTGGACTTACAAACCCTGAGCCTTAAAACCCCTAAGTTATAATCGCCTATGCTTCACATTCTCTCCGTTATAGCACCCTTATCATTATAGAAGCCGTGTGCTGCAACTTACAGCAGAGATGGTGCAAGCCCTTGTACAAACCCTTACATATCCATATATATATATATATATGTGTATATATACGTATATGGCGAGAGAGAGAGAGAGAGAGAGAGAGAAAGAGAGAGAGACCCTTACAACCTCGTATTCAAGAACCCCGTCAAGCCGTTCTAAATGCCCTTCCGCAAGCCCTTCAGCTCTTATTAGCACCCAGCCTTACTTACTCCCTGTAATCGACAAGCTTTATAAGCCTTTGTAAATGCCTATGAGTGCCTATAAACGCCCTTACTGCCTGGCTAACCTTGCAGCCTCAACCCTTGCCCCAAGCTCTGAGCCTTAAGCCCTCCGCCCTAAACCGCCCCATAAACTCTAAGTGCGTGAAGAAACCTAAATCGAAGTCGCCTGCCCAATCTGAAGTACTAGGACGCCCAGGTTCAACCCTCAAAATGCAGACGGGCCTACCACTCTGTTTCAATCAGAACAGCCTGTCGCGGGGCGTGTCATCCTGTGCTCTGGGGCTATGCAAGACCTTCAACTCGCGCACTAAAGTCGAAACCCCCAAACCCTGAACCCTAAAACCCTAAATCCTAAAGTCCGCATCCTGAACCCTCTCCCGTCTTGCGAGGTCTTCGGGCTATGTGGCCGCTCCGAGCCCAGCCCCGCCTATCGGATCGCGGAAGATTCGGGCAGGGGCCTCTGAGTTACAAAGGGTTGTGGGTTTAGGTTTTAGGGTTTAGGGAGGTTAGTTCTATAAGGGGGTAGGGTGTAGTTCGATCAGGGTTTTAATTGGGATGTGTAGGTTCTAGCAAGTGTAATACCTCAAGAGTTGGAATACGGTTTTGCGGTGTAGTATGTACAAATGCAACAAGAACCCTCAGGAATAAATGTAGGTTAAGGTTTAGGCGAGGCTTCATAAAGGGGCTTCATCAAGAAACCTACAAGGTATTTTTGTAATGTTCTTTTTGAAATACCCAAATTCGGAGAAGAGAGGTCCTGGCATGTTCAGGGTTGAGGGTTTGGGGTCTCGGGCTGTACCCTTTGACTTAGAGTCGGGCTATAGCGTGTGTCATTCGAGTATCTGCGGTTCGCTTCAGAATGCCGGGTCCTACTGCAGCTACGAACAGAAGTCAAGACCAGCAGGATGCCAGTGCTAGAAGTCGTACTATAGGGGCTGAAATGATTGCCTACATTATGTTAGGGGATTCGTTATTAGAAGTTAATCGTATAATACACCCCCCCAAACCTATTCTATTTATAAGGCCCCTATATTACTCGCTGCACTCGTGTCCAAATCTCATATCAACACAGCAATAATAGCAAAGGTACCAACGTCTGTTAATTCATTCGGTGTGCCGGTTGTACGAGTCACAAATTCGGCCATGTTTCCGGCTCTTGCCCTAAACCCTAAACCCTAAACCGTTAGACCCTCAATCGTGGCCTGCACTACGAACGGCCAACCGGGCAAGGTCCTGGCATTGCACGGCGGTGGCTCTAACACCAACATCATGCAGTACCAGGTGGAGTTAGGGTTTAGGGTTTAGGGTTTAGCGTGTGGACGTCAGGCTTGGGGCTTATGGAATGGTGGAGGCAGACTCTCGCGATGCTTTCTGGAGCTCGGGTGCGAAGTCAGAGGTAATTGTCCAGAATACAGGGGCCTCCAAGATTCGAATACGGCTTTGGGCAACTATCATTAAAGTCTCAGAACCCTAAGGAACAGCATGGCGATGTTTTCAGGCTTCTATACTATAACGGACTGGCAGCATACATCCTAGACCCCGTTGTCAGAATTTCAGCCTCCTAAACCCCAGCTCCGAATCTCTGACCCCTCACCCTCAAACCACCAGGAACCAAATCTCGCAAAACTGCAGGCCCCGAAAGGCTCACAGATGGTGATCACACAAGCCACTGTAGTTACTATACCCTGAAACCCCAAGGACCCCTCACTAAACTGTAGTCGTAGTATCCCTGATGGAACCCTATTTAAAGGAACCCTATTCTAACGATGAAGGTCCCCGTATGATGAAGCAGACGCTTCGGACCCTACTGAACCCTAGAGAACCCGAACCCCCAAACCCACAACCCCTGGACTCTAAATCCCTGAACCCCTAAACCCCGGAACCCCGGAATCTTTATGCCATCCTACCCTAAATCCTAAATCCGAAGCCTAAAGATGCGGAGGTGATGCCACTTCGAAGAATCCTTGGAGATCAGGCTCGCCCGGCTTTTGCAGGGGTCGCAAGAGCAACTACACCCACGGTTGCTTAAAGTTTATAGGTTTAGTTTTGTTTGCAAAGCCTGAACCCTATCTACCCGGGACAAAGGGAGTCTCAGACAAAGGTTGTGCGCCCCATTGTTGTGCTATCCAGGGTTCTGTATTTGGACCTCCCATTTTCCGGCACTCCCTTATGCAATCAGGTCGCACTGATTGTACTACCATGCAGCGCGAGAAGTTCCCCTGCAAATTCAGGAGGACAGCACAACCGAAACCCTAAGTTGTTTAGTCCTCAGTGCACCTCGGTGGATCGCTTCAGAGCATCTAGCCTTTTTGGACATCAAGCATCCCTACCTTCACCCTAAACCCTCGACGCCGTAGTTCAAAGCTCGGACGTGCACCAGGCCGAATGGGATTTCCTGAACGGAGGAAGAGATTGGCAGCAGAGAGCTTGGTCCGATGTAGGGATCGAAAAATCGAATGCCATAATTCCTTATGGATCGTCATTGATAGTTATTGGTGTGCTTGGTACCACGACATTAGTGGTATCATTGTTGTTGTTAACATTATGATTAAATTGAATTGTGTGGTTATTACCAAGCACAAGAATCATATTAGCAATAATGAGAAAATAGCAGTAACTTAATAGTAACATCTACTATTCTTATTGCTGTAACAGTTTTTGTTTTTTTGCTATTGTTGTTGTTATTGTGATTGGTATCATTTTGCCGCCAAGCAGTGCTCCCAGCATTAACGGCCCTAGCTTAGCGAGGTGCAAAAAATTCGGAAGCCGAAAGGAGTCTACAACTTAATCTTGGATTGGGGGGAGGTAGTCAGGCTTTTTATGAGTGTTTAAGAGGGAAGCTCACAAATTCGGGAGCCGAATATAGACCGGAAGCTAGGCCCTAAGCTCGAAACCCTAAAACCCCCTGCGCGAAGTTTCAGTGAGACCCGGAGTTGCAGGCACGATGAGGACAATGAGCTCGAAGTGTATGGAAAAGGAATATAGAAGCCCAAGTCCGAAATAATTGCCAATATTATTTTGGGGGTTCCTTGTTAGAAAATGCCTATAATGGAGCCCAGAAACCTATGCCAATGATCAAGGCCCCTATATTAGGGATAAAAGTCTCGGAGTCTTGAACAGGGATTTTGCGGTTGAGGCCGACTGCAATAGGTCAAGTAGCAGAGCTTCATAGCTTCTTCTGCCGAGTTGAAATGGTCAGTGCCCATGTTTTATTAAAATCTTCGGGGTTGGCGAGTTTCGATCCTGGTTGCACCCCTAAACCCTAAAGCCTAAACCCTAAACCCTAAACCTTAACGGGGAAGCGTTCAGGGAATCCCGTCTTCAAGGCCGAACCGCGTAACCTGAAGCCACGGCCTGAGAACCCTAAACCCAAAACCCCAAAAGCTCAGAGCCCTAAACCCCTAAGAACCCTAAAGCCCAAACCCGAAACCCGCAGCCCCATCATCATGCCCTGAGCTCCCCCTTGGAGTGCTGACGCAGGGGTTCTGAAACCTTTACCGAAGCAGCTTATGGTCCGGTCAGGGTCTAGGGTTTAGGGTTTAGTCAGGATTTGGTTCTGTTTTCATGATGCAGCTTTTCCAACCATGCAACTAGCCCCCGAACACAACGACAGAACCAAAAACAAGTCAGTCAGGAGTTTTCGGAAATTTGTCATGGCACACCGAATGTGCCTGTACCAGCCTTAGATTAAACTGACTCGAACCCCCAAAACCTGCATCCCTGAAGCCGTAAAACCTCAAACCCTAAACTGGACTAGCCATACAACCTAGACCCTAACACGCCAATTGAAAAGGAAAAACGAGCTGCACAGTTAGAGGCCCGAATCCCAACCCTGAAGCCTAGAAATCTCACGTGTTGAGTCTCAGGTTCAATGACGGTCATGGCGTTCCAGACATCATGAAGGCCCGTGGCACCAAGAAAGCAGACGCATAGTCGGGGCACATCAGGCTTGAGGATGGTGTCTCAATGTTGCATATGTCGTCATAATGCTTACGCTACGGCTTTTGTCCGATGAAGTGTACCTGGTAGAGTTTTGTTTCGACAAGGAAAGGCATCGGGTCGCGGCCGTAGTTTCTCCGAACATCAATGTGCTGGTTCTTCCACAACACACGACAATATACCGTTACCTACTATCATATACCATGACATGCCGCAGTATACCATCAGTTGTACCATGATATACCAGAATATACCATCGTATACTATAATATACTGTAGGAAACTTCAATGAGGAGGTTCGGTGTCGCAGTCCGAGGCCCTTGCAGCTGGCATGCCTTTCTTTGGCTGGTACGGTGTCAGGACCTCAGCTATCTTTGTTCCTTGAGTTCTGCGTTTAGGGTTCTTTACGGTTTAGGGTTTAGGGGTTTTAGACTCTGCAACCTTTCCATGAGCAGCCGGGAGTCCCTTTCGTGGGAAGCTCCTTCACCTTTCGAGGGATGGAACCTACGCGACTCTGGGTAGATGGCGTCCGTGGCCAGGCTGGAATGAGGAGAACGACAAGCAGCTGACACCATTTCCACTAGTAAAGTAAGATATTTGGAGTTGAAATTATCTACTGCAGCCTAGACAGTGCTGGTACTCAAGTATAGACTGTATAGATGCCTCACGCAGGACATCCATCGATGGCTCAATGATCTGCTCGTGGTAAACGGTTCCTGCTGGCTTGTTGCAAAAGCCTGCGCTTCCTGTCAGTTCCCTACAGCGATGTGTTGTTGCCGGAACACTCGTTGTGGGTCTGGTGCAAGTTAGATTTTTAAGTCAGTTTAGAGAGGCCTCTTGTGCCCGAGGGCTTCGGCTGAAGGGTGCGGGTCGGACCTTGAAGCAGTATACAGGCTCCAACGGCTTAGCCACCTGGGCCAAGTTGAGCGCTTATGTTGGAGACCGATAGCACAACCACAATCTAGCTACCGGCTTGCCATCCGGAACATTAGCTCAACTGGGCATGTTGAGCTACTGAGGTGAGGCACGCATTTGATTGAATGTGCATCATGTTTTGGCAGTTGAGCGGCGACTTGCATGCTCAAACTCATCTTACTTGCGAGCACTTGTTTGCATCTTACAAAACATCTGCAGAGGCATGAAGTTCATGGTCATGCACACACACACACACACATACCCTTGATCCGCGTCCGCTTTGTGGTCCTTTCACTGTCCCCCTGGATATGGCGGCAAGAACGAGATGCAGAGGTCCGTCCTGCATGTCCAGAGGGGTCAGTCAGACGTGGGGTGGACATGTAAAAGCAAGAGCTTGGAGAACAAGTCAGATCTGCCTTCTGCCGCCGTAGGTCCAAGCACCCCCGTCTCGGCAGCCCAGGCAAAGTAGGGACAACTCCCGAGCTGTAGGAGAGGATGATGAGCGACGAGTGTCCAGAAACAAAGGTTGCAGACGCCATCAGCAAAGCCGTGATCGACCACCGTGTTATCGCTCTTGTTGTGATGTCTACGATAGCGAGTCTCATGCTCGAGTTTGCCTACAAGTGTTCCAGTCGCCAACCTTTCTTTGAGAAGCTGAGTCAGAAGCGGAAGTGGGTCATCAACAGTCATCTCCAGAGAGCACCGCTTGCTCCACTCCTGCTTGTTGGCTATGTGCTTGCGATCTACATCTTGGCGACTGGGTGCAATGTCGCGTCCGCTTACATGCTGACGTCCGCGTTCCTGGCTGCTACCATGGACTTCCAAGAGTGGGTCCGCCACGCAGCCTTAATTGGAGGGGATGTTTCTGGTTCAGGGCAGTCGCTTTGGTCTAGGGGTGTTTGCCGTTTGAGTCCGTGAGGCTTTTGGCCCCGCGATCTTCCCTGGGAATACATTTGGCACCACATCGCTGTCATCGTCTTGGGCATCCAGTTTTGTGATCTCGGCTTGAAATCCACGTGGCAGTGGTGCATCTTCATGGCGAATATCGGCGTGCAATGGTGCACCAACTATGTCTCGAACTTGATTTTTCTCTCGCCAAGTGTCCGGGTGTGTAAGTGGGCTACCAGATGCCAGTTCCTCGTCATCCCCGCCAAGACGTGCAACGTCTGTATCATGTGCCACAAGATCAAGGAAGCAGCGGAGACGGGCACATGGGGAATTGCGGCCATGCTGACCGTAACGTGCTTGGGCTATACGTACATCTTCGTCAAGTCGGCCTCATTCTATCTCCGCTTTGATGCACAGAAGTACTTCAGCACCCACCAGGGAGTCTGGAACAGGAGCGCACCGTTGGCGGAGTCCGAAGAGTCCATAGAGTCTGGTGCCAAGTCTCAGGTTTGAAGTGCTCAGAGTTGAGGCACCTCTTGCTGCATGATGATGTTATCAGTGTTGCCGCGTGCCTCATTCACACCTGCTCCAGTGTGCGGCAACGCATTTGGTGGTGGGGCGTGCAGGCGGCGCGCATGTCTAGACATGTCTAGTGGACCACACGTGTCCTCGTCTTCCGAAGCGAGTTGTGGAAACCTGGCCAGTCCCAATGCTCGGAGGTCGACAAATTCACGCTGCCAAAGCTCGCAGCGTGGTGCCTATCGATAGTTCAAGTCGTGTGAATTCAGCAATGCACCTATGCGTCCTAAGCAGTGCCACCACAACTGCCGAGAAGATCCAAGCCCTCGGGCTTTTCAGTGGGCTTCTGTGAGTACACTGAGTCTCTCTAGAGGGTTTACATGAGGTTGCAATGCCTGTGGCAGTGAGGCCTGTTGGGCATGGTGTGATCGAACACCTCATGTTCTGATGCAAACGTTGCCAAATCCGCAGCTGCAACGAGGTGTTGCAGTACATGACATCTGCAACAATGCTGCGGCGGTGGGCAGCGCATCTTGCTCCCGGTGATGCTGCGTACCTTTCAGTGCGCGCGGAAAAGTGTCTGCATGCGCATACATAGCGCATGGTGTGCGGGCGGTTTGGTGTCAAAGGTTAAAAGAGTCTGGATCCAGGTTTTTTTGTTCGCCCGCCATGCATGAGACGTGACACAGTAAAGCCTCAGGGCCTGCATTCCCCGCCACCCTGAATCTCCCATGACAATCAGAAGCAGGGCTATAAGAAGGATCTACGTAAGGTGCAAGTTGTTGGGTGTGATTATTCACAAATAACTAGCTACATCCCCAAAAGGATCTCCCCAGATGTCAACAAGCACTTTGATTCTGCCTGCCAGGTGATCGTGCGAGCCCGGCAGGTTTGCTGCAAACCTCTCTGAATGAAGCGAGACTTTGAGAAAGGTAGTTCCCCGTAGGGTTTCAATTCTGCTTCTCCTAAGGTCCGAGGGTCTGGGGCCCACATTAGGAAGAAGCCTCCCACATGTCCAGGGTCCCATGAAGCATTTTACACCTGAGCTTGTTCCTTTCAAACTTTCAGGGCCGTGGCCAGGCTGGAACGAGGAGAAGCGGCTGACACCCTTTTCACTGACAAAGTAAGATATTTAGGGTGGTATCTTCTGCAACCCAGCCGGGGGTCGGTATTCCAGTATTCCAGTAGACATGCTTCACGCAGGACATCCATCGAGGGCTCAATGATGTGCTTGTGGAGAAATGCTCCTGCAGGCTTGTTGCAAAAGGCTGCGCCTGCTTAAGTGCCAAAAGTCATATGCCGCTGCCGGAACACTCACATTTTTCTCGATGTTTTTCGTAGGCTATGGTTGTTTTATACAGACCGGACAGAACTTCCATTTTGCAGAGACAGGGTTCCGAAGTTCCAAGTGCAATTTCGGTTTCTCTGGCACCAGAAGCGCTAGCCGCGCTCTCAAATTCCTGGGGTGGCTTTGCATAGGATCTGAGACCAGCTTCGTATGATGGTTCAGGGGAAACCTCTTTGACACTATTGGAGTCTGGCGTCCTGCGCAGTTGGCTGAAGTGGAGCAGAGAATCGTAGAGGGTAGTGACTTGCGTTCTGTGCCTAGCTCTTTGTCATTTTGATCTTGACCTCGCCCTGGCACCAGTTCACGACCGAAGCTTTGTGCAAGCTCGGTTTGTGGCTCCACTGTTCAGTTGCTGACGGTGTAACTTTTCGCTCAGGTCGAGAACGACGACAAGACGACTCGCACGTACGAGGCTGGCGGAGGGTTCAGGTGCCGGAGTCGACCACAGGGGCCTCACTGACAAAATTACCATTATTCTTAGGGTTCCCTGTGCTCTAGTCACAATATAGTATGCCTATTCGAAAAACCTAGTCTAAGTAGTAATTGCTGAAGCTTAGGGCTCTGACCCTAAAGCCATAAACCCTGGAACCCCAAAGCTAAACCCCTAAACCCAAAGCCCCAAAACCCCAAGGGTGAAAGATCTGGCTCTAGGATTGTGCTTTGGCGGCAGGCTCGGTGCTGGGCCCCTCCAGGGGGAAACCCTCAGAAGTCTTAATAATCCGCGCAACGCCGATCCAGCGCCCAGACTTCATTGGATAGAGAGTGTGAGTGGCAATAACGGGATCACAAATTACGTGGCAGGCGCGAGGGATTCGCTACTTGGAAACTATCATAGCTGTGTCTTGTAAACACACTCGTTTGCGTGACCAGAAGTTGAATTTCATCCACGCAACTTTTGACACGAAACTTCGCAGGTTTGTTGCCTTGGGCCGAAGATTGACTGGACACTTACCGTGAGACGACACGTCATTGTCAGCAGAAAACATGCATGTACACGACAACCCATTGTTACCGGTTGAAATGTGTTTGACCTGGTAAAAACGGGTTGTCGTGCACTTGTACTTGTTTTTTTCAGAGTGAAAGACCATCGCTTTTGTGGAAGTCACAGCTCTCACTTCGCTTGCCGCAGCCACAAAGGCGCAGTGTCTTGGAAGAAGTGTGCCGGGATAACTCCGCCGCTACGACCCCAACATCTGTACTGAGCAACACCAGCGGAAGAGAGGAACAGAACACATGCAACAAGAACCTCTCTCCATGAACGTCATCAGCCCCCCCTCCTCCCCCGCCTCCCGCCCTTCCCCCTCCCACGCTCCCAAGTGCGGAAGGGAGGAATTTGCCGAAGGCAAGGAGAACGTCTCTTCCCATGAACGTCATCAGCCCCCGCCCCATCCCCTCCCCCTTCCCTCCCTTCCCTCCTGCCTCCCCCGCTTCCCGACGGGTCTGGGCGCTGGACCGGCGCGGAGCCTAATAATTAGAATAGGGTTTTGGGGTATATTATACCATAACTCGAATAAGGAACACGCCAAAATAGTATAGGTAATTATTTAGGCCACTATATTAAGTCCGAGCGGCTCTTGGGGAACTGCCGCTTGAGAATCACAGCATGATTTGGATCGTCCTTCGAAGCACAGGAGGGTTTAGGGCTCAGGGCTTAGGGTTTAGGCTTTGCAGAGCCAGGGCACTAATCACTACATCACCAGGAATAAAGTTTCGTCGCACTTG
>CAJNDV010032093.1:25424-39334 GCA_905221635.1 Symbiodinium sp. CCMP2456 | reverse complement strand
GGGGGACGGTCAAGTCCCCCGGGCATCATGCCCACCCAACATGTTGTTGGGGCGAGGGGAGTGAAGTACGAGTGCAAATCACCTGAAGGCTAAAGCCGCAAAGTCTACGATAACGCAAGAAGGTGATTGTACACTCTCCAGGACACATGCAAAATGCAGACGTGCTCTGAGTCTCCTCAACGTGGAAAGTGCAAACTACAGAAAGTGCAAGCCTAGAGATCGTCGAAAGGAGGCATCCCCACATGTCTACATTTGAGATCTCTGAGGTCATTTCGACCTGCGAGGTCCTGTCTCTGTCTCTCTCTCTCTCTCCCTTATTTGCGCCAGGGCTGATGTGGGGGAAACTTCTCTCTGTTATCTCCATCTATCTATCTAGCTAGCTAGCTAGCTAGCTAGCTACGTCTCTCTCTCTCTCTCTCTCTCTTCCCGGGATACGAGGAGCGTGTAAGGCTCCCCGCGCCGAAAGGCGCGCCCCTGTTTCGAGGCTTTGTAGGGTATGAAAAAGTCATGGTTCCCCGGTCTGTGGTGTAGAGTACAAGACGAACTCAATCAGATTAAAGATATGGCAACACACACAATCAGTGGAACAGCATCAGCTTGAACTTCGGGGCAAAGCAAAAGTACAGTCGGTCGAGGTTAGCGTCCCTCGCAAGAAAAGTCAGGTTGCATTGTGGCGAAATAATCGAGGCATGCTCGGTGGCCTTAACGGCTTCTAACTGCTATTCGCAAAAAAAAATTACAAGTCACATGCAATTCTTTACACGTGGATAGGTCCCCCATGGTTAGCTTCGAGCTTGGACAAACAAAAAATCGGATTCTCGGGTAGCCGGAGCTACCATTGAAAAGGTCATTGGGCGGTGTGGGTTGCAGGCTCCCCGGACCAAGGAGCAAGGAACAATTTGGTTTGAAGTGAGGAGGAATCTTGCAGCGGAACTGAAAGTTCACTCGTCCACGTCTCGCCCATCTGTCGCTTGAGGGCGCGCTGCTTCTTGTGGTTTCTGCCCTTCGTCGCTCTTTCCGCTGCCCACGGTACTGCAGTTTGCTTGCAATCTTTCAGGTTGCAGCGTCCCCCGTATACCCGAGGGTCGAAGCACATAGCTGACTTCCCCCCCACTCTGGCTTCTTCGAACAGCGCATCGACCAAGTGGACATCTTAGGTCAGATTCATGATTAGCTGCTGCGGGTGACGGCCATTCGAGCGGAAGTATCGTAGTAGCTGGCGGGCCTGTTTCTCGCACTTTCACCTGTGTGGCTGCTTCCCCCAGCTGTCTTTGCACCTGTTCAACCTCCACTTCATTGTTACATCGTCCGAGGAGGGCATCGTAGCAGGTCTCCGTATTCCCCCAGTGCCTGTACTTGTGCTTGTGTCCCCGGTTCTGCCAGTCTCGCAACGGCAGTCGACTGTTGAACAGGAGGGCGGGTGCTGCGTGTAAAGTTTTGTTCTGCGAAGTCATTGATGAGGGCTCTCTAGGCTCCCCCTTGGTGAGGTTGGATCCCCCGACAGCGGTACTTCACGTAGTTCTCGGTGGTCACCCCAACTTTGTCTCGAGCCTTCTTCGAAGGTTGTTGTGTTGTTTCCCCATGGAGCTTGCGTCGCGAACATGTGTCTTCCGAATTGAAAACCAGGGATGCACTTTGCCCGTCCTTGTCGGCAAAGGCGGCAGATTGAGTCATGTTTCGCCGCCGCCATTTCCCCCGGAGAGGGGCCAGGTCCACCAGGCGGGAAGATCTTGATCCCCCGCACAATCTAGGTACGCAGGGAACCGCTCAGCAAAGAAAAAGAAAACCCCTTCGGGCTACAAGAGGACCGGGCCACTGGGGAAACGGGCCCCCAACCCCCTGCGTGCATGCGCGCCAGTGCGTCCGAGTCCGGTATGTGGAGTGGCACACATGACTGCATCCCCCAACCCTCGCACTCGCAGCGACAGGTCCCCGCCTCGTTGAATTTGAAGGGCTCTGTGCGAGTGGCGGAGGATGCCGTCAGAGGGTGGTCCCGTCGTTGCGGGCCCCCGGGGTGCTCTGTGTCCCCGCTGTTTCCGGGTGCTGCCCTCGCAAAAAGCAGGAAAACTTCTACTCAGTGCGGGACCCTCAGCTAGCTTGTACGGTTTGTGGTTGGGTTTGCTCTGCTCCAGCGCGGGGCCCCTAGGGTACGGGCAGCAAGGGTCTCTCTCTCTCTCTCTACATATGTATATTCATTTTACATATATATATATATATATATATACACACATCCCTCTTTCTTTCGCCAGGGCTGGGGCAGGAGTCTCTCTCTCTCTCTCTCTCTTTCCTTCCCCTTTGCCCAACTCTCTTACTCATAAGTACGCCAAGGAGCAGCTGTCTGAGTCTGCAGCAATGCGACATCAAGCAAAATCTCCTGTGGCTCGACAGAAATCGTCATCCGCTGGAGCGACTTCAACTTTCGGGCTTACACGGGTTCAGGTATGGTTAGGACCAGCTGAAGGCTACACTCATTGCCACTGCATTTCTAACCCCGATCAATGCATGAGTGGTGGTTCTGAGTTGTAGGGTGCCCATCCAGAACCAAGCACGTTGAGTGTTGCTATCTGCTGCCAGGAACTAAAGCACTACCACAACATTACCACAACACAGTAAGCGGGATACTTTCCCGAAGCAATGAATCAGTTTGGTGGTGTTAAATGCGTTGATTACTTGGTTGTGGCATTTAGCCTGTGCAGTTTCTCTTCAGTGATGATGGCTACGCCTGAATGCTGGGTTGCTCGCAGCTTCGTTCTATGGCGAACGAGGGTTGATGCTGCATGAGCCCACGATTTGGACTGACCGAACCATGGGCGACACTTGTCTGCTTGGCTGGCTTCGTGGCTTACGCTTCAAGAAGTCACCAGACAAATGGTGCACAATCTGCGACGACAATGGGACAGAAACTGGATGACTGGCGGTTAGAAGCTGAGAGGCATGCATGAAATGATGTCGCGCCACCTGTCTATGTTTCTTGGAATGCATGTCATGTCCATCAGTACAGTGAGACGGTTTAGAGTCAGATCGCGAGGTGGGGTGTCCCTGTTTGCTCTCTCCTCGTTCTCGTCGTAGAGTGCAAAGGCACCAAGGCTCGCCCAAGCCTGCACGGATGCAATTCGGTTGTTATTCTGCGCAAATTGCTGGCTTAGTGGCTTCCGCACCGCTAAGTACGGCTTCGAGGTTCCTTTTTTCAGACTTCGGGGGAACAGGCGACCTTTGTGTATTTAGCTATCTGTGCCGGTGCGAGGAGTCTACGTGTCGATATTGAGGCAGTCACTTGCAGGATTTTGCAGATGCACGGTTTGACCTTCAAGAAAATCGGTATGCAAACGCCGAAACATGTTGAGCTGGTCATTTTGCCGTTGCATGCGTGGTTTGACAACCACCTATTCAAGAAAGGTAAAGACCGAACACCACCTAAGCTTCAACTGCCCCGGCACACTCCTACCACACTGAGTTCCTAAACCGTCCAAGCCCAGTTGCGAGCAGGAGGAAGATACGGAACGGCAACATGGAGGCCACCGGCACCTGGAGTGTTCCCGCTTGATAGCAGCATTCTGGAGGCTGAAGCCTTCTTTACTCTTCAGTCCCGGTCAATCAACTTGGACACTAAGCCCAAACCGCAGAACTTCGAGATGAAGGTTAGTCGACGTCTTGCAGGGGGGTCGAAGTAACTGCGGACACAAAGCCTAGCATAGACCCAGACCCATGCAGCTCGCATTGAGCATCTGTGCATGTCGGAGATCGGGCAGGGATTGCGGTAGGAGGAGTACGACGATGTGCGAAATGTCTTGACGCAGGTTTCCTCCGATGGCTCGTCTATGGGGAATGCTCCACAGGCCTGTTTGGGATGGGGACAGTCTGTCCCCTCCTTCACACTTTACTTGTCCATGGTCTACCAGCAACTCGAACTACTGGCACTGTGCTTGGCCAGTCGGAGCAAGATCACCACTATAGATACTCCCTCGACGAAGCCAGAAGATAGAGGCACTCGAAACTCTCAAGAAGCAGAATTAGCAGCTGCCACACTGGTGCCCGAGGCCACCACGGTGGCCGCATTACTTCATCAACCCAACTTGGGAAATCAAAGACTCAAGCAACATGGGTTGGAGCCTTGGAGCATCTTGCGGTCCAAGCAGCCCCAAGAAAGGGCAAAGGTTCAGTCGTTTGCTACGGATGCGCCGCCGCTAAGGTGTCGAGAGGCGCCAGACGGCTGCGAAAGCCACAATGACAGAACAACAGAATAACAGGGCTTGGCCAACCACGAGGATTCAAGATGAATGAAGTATGGTGAAGCGAGCGCAATACAAACACGACCCACCAGTATCCACCACTTGACGGTAGAAGTGTATATCACCTTGATGGGCGCACTACATCGATCACAGCTGTTGCTACACAAGGGTTCATTCTGCATGTGGTATCACGCTGAAAACGAAGACGAGCATATCACGATTCATGACTTGTTCAAGAAAGTGCTTGCCACAAAATCGCCTCGGCTCGGGATATCTGCGGTCGTCCGTCCATGTTGCGTATGTGTCGCTGCAGAAGCTGTGCTCAGTGCACCGCGCTTGGAAGACTGAGTGGGAGGCTGAAGACTCCAACAACCATTCAAGCCAGCTGAGGCAACCGCACTCATCCTGGACCGCCGACACCGGTAATGCCTCCATGGGAGTCGAGGGTCACGCAGCTACAAAGTTCCTTCGCCTCCCCTTTAAAGCTTACTGGCCCTCTATAGGTTCCACCCTTTGTAATACGGAGCTCAGCCGGCTCCCAAACGACCTCTTTTATCTTTTTGCCCGCTGCCTGCGCGGTTCCAACCTCCAGCTTTTCAGTGAAGAAAAGGGAGAAGAAAGCTTTTTGAGAGGGGTGCAAGTTGTCCTCAACCGCCTCAACGTCCTGACTGGCCGCAACTTGAAGGACCCTACTCAAGGCTGCTTTCGCAGCCGTCTCTTGCCGCTGGACTCCTGCTCTTGCAGCAATGACCTTTGTTGGGCTTTCTGTGGTCGTTTGCTCTACAGCTTCCTAACTTAGAACACTCACTCTCATACCCTCAGATGGAGGCAGTGCAGAGTTTACACTTTACAGTGAGGGATTTGTAGGGCCGTCGACATTTCTCTTTTGGTTTTTGCAGGTTCATTCTGGGGCTAGGGCGCTTACGAAGCTTCTAAAGCACTTGACTTTTTGACCATCCTCTCGCATTCACATTTCGCTGGGGAGTTACGGCAAGCTGGTGTGACTGTACACACTGGGCTGAACACAGCAAAACCCTGTGACCCCAGTCCTAAACCCTAAACACTTCTGTGGGCTACAACTCCTGAAGGCCTCGAGCCCTCCATGCTCCGACTCTACTGGACAGCTCTCTCCTTCCACTAACCTGAGGAGCACCTTGAAACGTGGTATCACTACAAGGGTGCACAGAGATCGCCAACCTCGCAAATGCTGGGACTTCTGATACCTTTCAGCACAAATCCGAAGCCAAGCGGCTGCGGATCAGGAACGATTACTTTCGGAGTGAAAGAGTCGCCTGAGGCGTGGCTCCCACACATACAACTCGGCTGAATTTAGAGAGGTTTGGCCGCTTGCCTGATCTTGCAGGTGTACAGCGGACAGCCCCAGAAGCTCCAGCTACAAGCAAAAACAAAACGCACACTCGGGTGGATGATAAGCCTCCTAGCAGCCCCACTGTTGATCCCCAACTTAAGTTTGTTGCCGTTGCTTTCAGCTGGCACGATCTTGCAACTTGCAACAAGTCCTTCTAAGCCCAATCGCCAAAGCTTGCCTGCACTTAAAACAACGACCCCGAAGGCCCCACCCCGGAAGACCAAAAGAGAGAGCCGGGATCACCAGAAAGAGGACCTAACAAGGATACAGAAGCATGGCTTTCATTTATGACCAGTCTTCCTCTACAAACTCAAAGCCCCTAAGCCCCGCAGCCCTCGGCCCGAGAGCACGATTCTAAAGACCGAATGGAGTACTTCAGGCTCCAGTAGAATTCTCAAGCCCAGGCGCATCTGATCCTGGAACAATACGAAAACGTAGGTTCTTGTAGATTGGGAGCATCGCGGAACTTATTTTCGCAAACCACTGAATCCTACTTCCCTGCCTCCCGGCTGATACGAATGTCAGGCATGTAATTGTGATGGCCACCACCATCCCAAACTCATCTTCGCTCGGTTTGATTGGTGTCATTGTCGCTACTCTTTTGCTACAGTCTACAAGAGACTACAAGTGCCAGCACAAGAAGACGAAACAGAGCATTACTTCCCTGACTTCATCGATTGCAGCACACCGGCCTGGCTCTGCAAGGATTGCGCTGTTTCCGGGGGACCTCGATGCGAGCGGTAAACAAACAGCGTTAGGAATGCAGAAAACAGCGCACGAAAATGCACATCGGCAAACCTGCTGCTATGCAAACGCCACCACCAACATGCCACCGGCTGGCCAGAATCCAACACACCCGGCAAAGCATCAAACCAGTCCCTGGTTGGTCCACGACAAGCTCCAATCAATTTGGGAGTCCTCAAGGTTTAGGCCTAGGCCCAGGCCTGCGCTCACCATTGAAGCTTACGTTAGCGTTTGGGGTTTGGGGTTTGGGCCCCTTAGGGTCCAGGGTCTGCAACCACGAAGATGGCTCTGCCGGGCTAGACTTAAAGAGCAGCCCACTGCTTGGAGGCTTCAGGCACCCCTGGTTCGCTCCTCTGCTTGGGCCTCGCCCATGGAGCTGCAACTACAAACAGTCTGAGGCAAACTGAGCAGCCTTGCACCTTGAAAACTTGCCCATTACATCCCTGCTACACCTGGGCTATGTACAAGGCCCTACCTAAACCTCCTCAAGGTTGCTACAGCCGACTCGCCTTTTGGAGACCCAGGGCCTCCTGAAAACTCCAAAGCAAGCTCAGTATCCTGAAGAGCACATACGCCGATGACCCCCAATCCTAGAAACCACAAAACAAACCCAAGGCCTTAACAGCCCCAGATTGAAGCTGACAGGTCGGGCAACTGTCGGAAGCCAGGGACCGGGAACAGCAAACCCGGCAGAGGCGACACCTGAAACCCAGCTTGCAAAGATTCGGGTCAAACGACACAGGTGTTTTAGATCTCAGAAACCCTAAGCGCCCGAAATTTAGGGGCTTCAGCTAGAGGTGGGGCCTCCATCCTAAATTCCTAACGCGACCTCAGATGTGGCATCACTGGCGGGTGCCATCCATCCCTCTTCCTGCCTTCGCATCCCAGCCAGCCCCTGAGTCTGTTCTTGTTTGACCACGGACTGAGAAACCCAGGACTGTTCCCTAAAGCGCACCTTGTTGGACTTGATGCCGGGAGGAATCTTGGGGCCCTCCTCGCGTCAACTAGGGTCAGCTCACAGGAGGATGGGCTGCAAAGTAATGCCGAGTGTAACAGTTATAAGGCTTGCTTCTGTTCAGAGGACAGTGTACATCACGATCATGAAACGACAGGACTCTTGTTGTAATCTGCTTTTACAGTGTTCCTGGCTGCAGGCAACCGAATTTATATTGATGGGGGGGTGGTGGTAAAGAAGAAGAAGCCGTGGAATATGGAGAAGCGGTGGTGAAGCAATCAGTGATGATGATGATGATGATGATGGCGAAGCCGAAGACTATTTCCATGCACGATGTAGCTCCACTTACTGCTCTATGACTGAAAGCTGCACACTCTCCATATAAGACAAGACGTAGGGCAGTTGGTGGAGAAAGATCCGGCTTTTACTCTAGACCACCATAACCCGTAGCGACATAACCAACTCAAAGGACCCATCTGCTCCAGGCCCTGTAAAAGAGATGTTTCATCGTAGCCAATGGTCATTCATTTCTACGGTTTCAAACCTGGTTCTTCTGATACCCACAGAGTGCTGTGGCTATGATGTAATAGGAACCATGACCCTGGCGCACTCTTGCAAAGCGTCGCAACAAGCAACTCATCACGTTGGAAAATCGAAGATCCACTGGCAACAAGCAAAGCGCCCGCACACCCAAACCCATCAAGAATGCAATGCTACCAAGAACACATTGGGAATTCGGAGAAGAGACGACTGATAGCAGGAGCAAAACCAAACAGCGAACAAAATATAAGAGGCAAACTAACTAAAGCTCAATAGCTCCTCCACGCAAAATACCCCAAACCCTAAATCTAAGCTCAAAAACATACATCCCAAAAAAACATACCTGAAACTGCGGCAAGGTCGCCCCAGGCTCCACAAAGGCTACGTCCACGGAGGCAACATCGCCGACCTCGGTTTTCCAGCCGGCCGCCTGGTTGCACGAGGCGTGGCATTCCTTCATAGGTCATTAAGTAATATTAGGGTTTAGAAGGAGTTGGGGTTCGTGGAGTTTGGGTACTTCGGCGCAATATGGTGTTTCTAGAGTAGTGTCCTTTGGGGCTTTGGCTTGGGATTTGGGAAAATGAGACTGAATATGTTGGGTATGCAGTTCTGGCCCCGTACTTCTTACTGGAATTAGTACTACTCACTATTCTGCTCTGATTAACGCCGGATTACACTCAAACCAGGAGGACAGGTGGTCAACACCGTCCCAGCCGTGGCTTGGGCTTGTTCAATGGCATAGCCGTCATTTGGATGTTATGGCTGCCGACTTCCGGTATTAGACCACTGACAGACCGGTAAGGAGTAGTACTGTGCATGTAGATGTTGTACTCACTGCTATGGATAGTACTGACACTGTAGTGGTTCGTGTTCATCTTCCACAGGAATTTGTGCTTTCCGGCCTTGGCGGCCTTTTTGGCAGCGTCCACGAACTCCTGCTTTCCTGAACCCACAGACTAAGACTTCGGAGTGCCGCCGGGCTTTTCGGAAGAGGGCTTTCAGCTCAGGTTTCGGAATTTAGTGCTAACAGTCGCATAAGATGCAGCTGTTGAACTTGTAAGTAGTTGTGGTTCGTTATGCGGAGCCATCATCATCGTCTTCGTCTTCATCTTCTTCATCATCATCATCGTCATCTTCTTCAGCATCACTGGCACCATGATCATTTCTAGAGGAGGAAGGAGTGGCATCAAGACCCGATTGCAATCTTGAGTGATCACATGTAGGACTGTTATTCAAATCATGCTTTTTTGTGTTTATTCTTGCGACTATTGCAACCGTGGCTTGTCCTAAGGCTTGCTACGTCTTGGGGGCTGAGCTCCCCAATGAGCACCGTCCCCTCCGGGGCTTCCAAGATTCGGGGTGCTCCCTGGCACCGGCAGCCACTGCATGCTGCATGGTCTCAAACGCCATGCGGTGCCGTTCTACCAAAACGCCGCTACTGCGAGTTTTCAACAACACACGAGTTGGGTGGCATGCGACCATAGGGTGGCGACACGGGCGCTGCGTAGTAGGCCGGCGCATCCACTGTAGTGTTGAGACCTCAGCGAATACAAGTACATTACAAGAAGCGGGCCTGCAAGTGCGAGAGCATGCGAGGTTCGAGAAAGCGACGTGGCTACCTGAAGCCACACATCTTCGGTATGGAAGGGCCATGGAGAGGAGGCACAGTCATCACAGTCCCAGCCCCAGTCTAGAAGCTGTAACTCAGCAGCTGGCCCAAGCGAGTCAGGTCGGTCATTACGACAGGCTCGTCACCCTCCTAAGGAGCGAAGTCTTCACCGGGCAGTTTCTACAGAGTCACAAAGGGGCGAGCCACTGCCCCATGTTTATCTGGCTCCCTCCCCCTCTGTCCCTGTCGTTTGCCACCCGAGGTCTCATACGTCTCGGAAAGAAAGGCATTTTCATTCTGGTCATGCCTCGTTAGGTGGGGCTTAGTCGAGGGCGCGTGACGTTGCATGGCTAGTCCTCGCAGGCAAACCTTACTGACCTAAGTTGTTCCACCCACAAACACGCAGGCATGCCACAAGAAGAAGCATCTAATTACCCGATTCTCGAGACATTGCGCACTCATGAAAAAAGCAGAGTCATGAAGCATCCCTGCCTTTGGTGGCACATCCGGCACGGCCTGGCACTGTGACAGAAGTCCGAGCGCATAAACCCTTCGCATGAAAGTGTTTAGTAGCATCTGGGCTTCCGTCACACGCAATTTTCCGATCCCCGGCCTTGGGGCAATCCTTCGGATCGATGCAAGGCTTGGCTGCTTCCAGCTGCTGCTCGTCGCACTGAGAAAAGCCTCGGAGTGGGGAGGTTTGAATTTATGCCATTGCTGCTAGGAGCACGCTTCGTTGGCGAGCTCGGCTTTCAGAGGTGCTCTCCGCCATGGCAGGATGCATGCAAATAACAGTTGTGGATTTCAGAAATACCGTGGAAAACTGCGAGATGTCCGATAATTTGATATCACCCGGTTGCATAGCTCCTGATGCACCCTCCGCAACGGGCTCCGAGAACATTGCCACGGGCTGAAAGTTGATATCAGAAAGAATATACATACTATCGTGCTCGCGGCCACACCACTTACTTCAAGAAACAGCTCGATACTGGGAGTGAAAAATTTGGGATTTTCTTCCTTCCAGCGCTCACAGTACTTCCGAGTGACTCGCTTCGACGAGGCTGCCTTAGTTGCATCGGAGGTGGAACACGCATGAAGTAAAAATGCCAAACATACTTGATAACGCTTAAAGGCATATGCCCTTCTGAGGCACTCGTCGTGATGAGGTACGAAAGGTCGTCTTAAATCAACATAGCCGTCGCAAACATCAAGCTTTAAACTCCTACAAGCCTTCGCCTGAGCTCTTGAGCCTTGAACTTCCACCCCCTTGCCGCCCATAGCTTATTGAGATCGCAGGATGCACCCCGGACCCTTCTTCTCCCCTGCGGGACGTGTTCTACCCGGACTGGTTGCCTGGCTCGGGCCCAAAAGTTCCCGGCGCAGAGCGGCCGACCACACCAAAGCCGTCCACCTGGGGATTTTGGTGAGGGGTTGAGGGTAGGGCTCTGCCAAGGCCGTCTGGGTGACTTCCCGTGCAGACTCGGACTCTTTTCCAGTCTTTGCTGTTTGTGGTATGCAATGAACGTTGAATGGGATCACTTCCTGCAGGGTTCTGCCAACAAGCGTGCAGAATCCATGGCCGAGGACACAGGGAAGGATATAGCGTCAGGTATCTGGCATTCCCGGTCCCGGCTCCGCCCCCTGCTCTGGTCGCATGGAGAGTGGGGACCGGTGGGCGCGAAATCCTTGTGACTGCCGTCTGGGACCTTGCGGTGATGTCCCAGTTGTGGCTTTTTGGGATCACTGGCTTGGAGCCGGGAGCGGGAACGCGAGAGACTGAAACTATGAAGCTGACATTAAATTCTGAGGATGAGGATTAGGATGACAGCGACGCAATGCTCCTTGCTGCCGTACACCCACGCTCATGAAAAGGGTTTAATAACAAAGCCAAACCCACCCCCACCCACCCCCACCGGGAAAACGGGCAAATTGACAGCAACATCCATTCACTGGGAACCAAACCGACCCACACCTACAGGTAGGGGGATTGAAGCCAAAGGCAAGATCTGGCATGAGTGTCGTTATCTTGTGGCTGGACGAGGCGAAGAAGGTCAGTGGCATGATCCACATGACAGCCAGTGCTTGCACATGCCACAACAAACACAACCAATGCTGGGGACCACTGGGACAATGGCACCACCCGCACAAGGAAAGGGGGAACACCAACACCATCAGTGTATAATAACAGTCAGAAGATATCAGAAGGCAATACTACTATAGTTACTAGAAAATAGCTGCAACCACACCATATCAACTCCCTTCGGAGGAAAACGACTCACACAAAGACACAAAGGATGCCAGACACTGCCATACACGCAGCGGGATGGACAATTTGACACCAAAGCGGCCAAACAACAACACAGGCACCACCCCACAGAGCGGAAGACACACAGAACCCAAATAAGACCACCACCCAAATAAGACTATACCAACGCCGGCACCAGTCTACAGAGGGCCGGCAGGGAGTACCATGGCATTTGGGGGGACGGCGGAATGGTCAGGCCATGGATCATAGAGTGCGGGGTGCCTCGACTCCGCCTACCCGTGCAGTCTTTGTATCCGGTCGCATAGCTTATCATTTTAACATTGAAGTACAGGGCGGGTTCAACCGTCGCCATGCCCTAAAATACCCAGCTTCAACCGCGCTTCGGCGTTCTCTAAACAGGGGCGATGACCTCCCCAAAATGGGACATGTACATTATTCAGGTATTTTGGTTACTCTAAGTATGGGGCAGCAATCTGAACAACCGGATCGGAAAGCCCATGTACGGCCCACGCACCTTGCACGGCCCGCAGATGCTTTTCCGGCTGCCATCCTTCTCGAACACAGGCATTAAGTGGGGCCTTGTTTCTTGGCCTGACCCCTGCGTGAAGGTTTTCGCTTCTTCGGGGAGAGATAGGGGTAGAAATAGGCTGCAATATTGTGTTGCCCCGCATATAGTTACAGCCTTACCCCCAGCATACCCTACTGTGGAATTACGGGGTCTTGGAGCTCGGGTACAATGAGAGCACTACCGGCTGCAATCACGGAAAACCTCAGTGCGGCAAGATAGTCAGCAATTGAAAGCAGCAGGTGATAATCTTGAAGAGCCCACGTGCCATGACGGGGGAGGGGGGGAATTACGACCGCAATGCTCAGAACCACAGGATGCTTGAAAGCAACTCGGGCCCTGCGACCCTCTGCGCGCCTTCCGCGTATAGGCAGTCCACATGCCTCGGGGCACAAACAAGTGGCACCTTCTCACCATGACGCGCAGGGGGTACGACAGACACGTTCGTCGCCAACCACGGCTGCGCAAAATCATGACTGAAGAAACTAAACATAATTGCTTAGGCAAGAGGCAGGAAATACCCGCACTGGTTCCCTTCGCAAAGCAGTCGTCCTTCGCTATGCACGGTGTGCCGGAGAAAATCGCAAGGCAACCCGGCGAGCCAAAAATGCTGGCATATTCCTTCGGGTTCCTTCTTATGAAATATGCTGTAACACATGCCCCAAACGCCCTCTTCCGGCTAATCACCAAAGAGCTTTATCTGCTGTGTAAACTTGAATGTTGCAGGCAGTGGTTGGTCAAAATAGTGGGCATACATGTGCCCTAAGTTACCTGCGTGTCGAAGCCCGACAGTAGTCTTGCGTGACAGTCCATCGTAACCATAGTAGTGTTGTAGGTCAGTATTCGGAAGAGCATATGACAACTAGGAACTTCGACCCTCAGGGACAGTCCTTGATGATATCACCGCTGACGTCGGTGCAGTCCGAAACCTTAGAGACCAGCTGCTGGTGCTCGCAGCCTGGGCGCAGTGGCCACGATAGTCGGTTTATAATCAGGAATCTTTCAGGAATAATATGGGTAGTTATATATCAATATAATGATGACGCTCGGAGGAATGAAATTGTTAATTAGTCGGGCCCTTATATTGACATTGAGCAGTCGCTCAAAATCTCAGTGTCAACAGTAAAAAACGTTTCGCCTGGATCCTTCTCCCCAGCACAAGCCTTCAGGACGAGGACGTAACCCAAAGCCGTTAAAGGGCCCTCGGACATATGCAAGGACGATGCATTGTACCCTCAACGAGACAACGCACAAAGTCGGAGCCCTTGCTGTGATCATCCTTCTTGCGAGACTTGAAAAGCGTGTACTGAGTCTACTGCTTGTACTATGCTCTGAATCCTCAACCCGGCACCGTAAGCACAGTTAGGCTGAGTCTTCTCTCACCCTTCAAGCAGCTCATCTCGCAGGACTCCACGCGCCCCTGGGGGAAGGCTGCATTCCTTCCAGCAGCGCGTGCAGGAGAGAAAGGGTGTATGTCTATGCAGATATGTGCACATACATACACACATACATACACACAGATAGATAGATAGATAGATAGATAGATAGATAGATCGATAGATCGATCGATAGATACATAGATAGATGATCGATTGATCGATAGATCGATAAATAGATAGATAGATGGATGGAT